>JANBOK010000098.1:0-31252 GCA_027595805.1 Coemansia sp. Benny D160-2 | reverse complement strand
TGCCTCTGCCACCGCTTCTGCCTCTGCCATTGCCTCTGCCATTGCCTTTGCCATTGCCTCTGCTGTGGGAGGGCCGAGCGCTGTTTTCATAGCCAGCGGTCATGGCATTCGAATCGTTATCGCTTGCCTCGTCCATGCTGTCGCTTAGATACTCGTCCTCAATGACAATTGGATGTTGGCCAGATACTGATGGGTGCGCATACAAGGGCGTGTTGCTGCTGCTGCTTTTGTTGTTGTTGTGAGCGTTATTTTTGCCAGCTCCACCATGTCTAGAACTAGCGCTACTATTCTCACCAATAGACATCTTGGCCACAGGTCCAGCCAACAACGTATTTATAATACCTTGCGCATGTGTCTCTTTGCTCGCCTTTTTTGAAGCTGCGGCTTGTCCTGAAGATGTGTTGGCCGTTGCCGGCGTCTGATGGGGTTCGGCTAGCTTCATCTTGAGCTGGGACATTATTTTGTTTGCATGCTCGTTGGGTTTCTGAGTGTGGATGTTCCTGGCCTTGGAATCTGCCCATGGCGCCTTGGCTGGCTCACGAACACTAATCTCAACCGGCGCTTTTCCTGCACCGCTGCCGGAACCAACAGCTGTGTTTTGACCGGCTGAAACTGCACCCTTGTTCTTGACGATGTCCGGCGCAGGTCTAATGATATCAACAACCTTTGGGTTGGCCGTAGGTCTGCTTGCAACATTATGACCCATTCCCCAGCTAGTCAGATCCAGAACTTGGAACGCCCGGACAAGTGCCCCGCGATAAGGTGGGCATCTTCCGTCAAGCGACGTGCCGTCAATAAACGGCTTATCCAGAAGAATCTCGATCATGGATATTTTGTCAGCAGAAAGCCCCTCCTGATGGACTGTTGCTATGCGCTGGCTGTTGGCTGACTTTGCTGGCCGGCTGTTGCTGCTGCTACCAGCTTTACGTGCGTGTATTCCGACAACATACCCCTTGGCGCCAAAGGGAACGGTGCCGCTTCTGTCTGCAATGTAGACCACACGATGTCCAACCATAAGCGACTGAGATTGAAGAAGATATGGCGCATTAGCTGGCAGAAGCACGGCCTCGCGGTGTACGTCACGAACAACAATCTTTTTCAGGCTCTCGGTCTTTCTTTTGGCTTGTACTGCTGCAATCGCATCAATCTGCTCGTTCGACAGCAACTCCGACTCAATTGGCAGTTGTACCATACCATCGTAGTTGACATTAGTCTTCAGCCACTGTTTGATACGCTTAACCTCGGCGTCAATATGTGCACTCTTCTCGGCAACGGTGAGGGTATTTGGATCGTTCGGCCCAAAGCACTTGTCTGTAGTCAAGAGATCATCGTTGGACTTGAAGTTTTCCAGTCGTGCAAACAAATCGGGGAATGCATCTCGGTACTGGGAAATAAGCGCTATTGCCTTTGCTGAGAACTGCCATCCGTTTGGCCCCCGCCTTGTATATCCCAGCACCTTCAAACGACGCGCCTCAAACTTAAGGGCAAGTCCAATTTGGATGCGCACAGCGTCTCCTGACTTTGATGCGCCAACAACCGCCATCTTTGATGTTATGCGCGAAAGCAGCAGCGAAGAGATCCCAAGCTCGCGGGCTACAACAAACGACGGCTTGTAGTATTCGTATCCCATTCTTGAGTATTGTGAGAGCGCATTCACACCTAAAAAGTTCTCCTGCTTCACAGAGCCAAAGTCAACAGCCGATAATAGTTGTACGTCAATCCCAACCACCGCTCCGTTATTGTCACAAGAGTGACCAACCACTTTTCCGGGCGAGCCATACAGCGGCGTGCGTCCAAGGAAGAAAACACGTTCGGCAACAGGATATGCCTTTTCCAGAGGCACAGCGCTATGCTCTTGGAAGCGCGGGTTGTTCACCCAGGCACCGGTGAGATCAACGGAAACAAGCCCAGTAAGGTAGCTCTGGACTCCAAGGTCCGTCCACGTGGCAATATCTGCCCATGGCTGGGCCGGATTATGGCTCTTGCCGCTTACAAACCCATAGTCACGCACCAGGGTACCGTCAGGATACATCTCCATGCCGCGCAAGGGCAGAACATGGACTAGCACCTTTGGGCTATTTGGCATTGCGACAGCAAGCATCCGCTTGGCATGATGGAGAGCATCCATGTAGTTTTTACTCCAGATCTGATGCTCAGCAGAGCTGGTGAATTCTCGGTAGATAATGTTAGTTCCGTTAGAGTCTATTGTGTAGACTCCTGTATCGTCAGAGACCCCCACCAATACTGCATCTTTGAGATTTGGCCATGAAACAAACAGACGACGTGGGCGGTATTTTCCATGCGCTTTCTTGCCTCGGAGCAGTTCCGATGCAATTGCAGACGCCGATCCTGCATTGTCTAGGATGTTAGGCAGTAGCTCAACTACCATACTCTCTTCTCTGCTTGGCGATCCAAATACTTCCGTGCTGTTAAACTCCAAATTCACCTTGTGCGGAACAGTGAATAATGAAGGAAACCCAGGACGAAGCTGTGCACGAGTAGCCGATCCACGTATAAGCCCATGTACGAGCTTTAAGGGCGTGCGACTGCCGCTGCTCTTTAATGAAGGCATAATATATATCATGCCCTTACACTTTAGAGGACAAATAGACGGGAACTTTAGATTGCACGGCGCAGGATACTCTGGTGTGTTTTCTGAAATGTCGTCCGTGTCTAGAGGTACGTAAGAATAGGCCATATTTTGGCCCCGACTATTCCTCCTAGTCTCGTCTTCGGAAAGCTTCTCAAGCTTTGGTGCCATTGCTTTGCGTATGCGGGTTATATCTACAAAATCAATAAGCACCACGGCCTCCCATGCCATTTTTTTGCCGTTCATATCAACGCTAAAAGAGGTCGGAAACATGTCGCGTATCGGACTATGGATATCAACCATTAGCGGACGCAGAACAGAAGGAAGTAGCTTGCGGCTGAAGGGCGGAAGAACGCACATAAGCTGCTCATACGGGGTATACGGGCTGTCTTTGGGAAACTCATCCACCTTATAAGAACAAAGGTCGTCGCAGATATCGCTGATGCAAGGGGCATAGTGGTATGGGTAGAACCAGGACCAGGACTGACATCCGTGGAAATAGTAGAGAAGCACCCACTGTAATGAGCCAACATAGCTACGGCACATTGGTTCAACAGAAGGAGATGGGGTACGGAAAACCTGTCCCGAAGAGGCTGTGGCAGTAGTAGAGTCACCACCCTCGCCTTTCTCCTTGGCAACATCCGGTACGTTGTAGGTAATCCCGAGCTTTGTCTTGTAGTACGCTGCTTTCCAGAGCTCGAAGCGCTGCCAAAAGTCGCTTTCATCGCCCTTGCTCGTGTACATGTCAATTTCAGCATCTGAAACAACAAAAACGTCATCGAACTCTACTAATTGCCTCTCCACATAGGCAGTAACAGCTTCAACGTCGCCGGCATCAACAACGCTGCTGGTAAATTGTGGAACGGCAGACTTCCCAGCTGACAAGGAGCCCTGGGTGTCGCTCTCGTCCTCTTCATAATCGCCATCGCTCATGTCCTCTAGCGCGCCTAATGCACTAAACATTGTGGTGTCTCTCACAAAGTTGACATTTCCGAGACTGTCGGCCATATCATCAACGGAAGAACTATCGTCCTCAAGCTCAAGCTTAGCAATGGCCTTGGAGCTACCTGCGGCAATATAAAGCGTCATTGACCTATCGTGAGCGTATTCGTGGCCAACGTGGAGCTCAAGAAGTTCTGCAGCCCTTGTTACAATAAGGTTATCAATGGCTGTGGCTGAGCCCGGAAGAAACTGTATCTGAACCTTGTCTGCGGATGTGGCAATCTTTGGCAGCGTACGTATAGCAAAGCTACGAATAACATCTAGCATATGCTTTTGGGTTTGCGATATAACTAGCCTGTTTCCTTTTATCGGGATTGTTGCCTTGCCGATATCGATGTCAAGTCCATCTGCTAGCTCAAACTCCGGCTCTTGCCCGTTGCGGCGGTTGAATTTGCCTCTTCTTTTTTCTTTTTTGGGACCGCTGTCCACTACGCTGGACTCGGTATCCGATTCGCCACGCAGCGCCGCTTTATGCTTGTAGACTTGATACCATTGGTGATCAGAAACCTCAATCTTGAATGAATCCACCTCGAACTTTGCTACTTCGCGCATAAATACTTCAAAGCGCTCGAGATTGAGTACGCCGTTGCTGTGGAGATAGCCGCCAAGAGAAGGGCGAATTCGGGCATAAGTAGCAAAAATAAAGTTGAGAGCGCCGCTGTTGATAGATAGTCTGGGTAAGTTGGGCAGGAAATCGTTTCCGACAAGCATTATCATAAGAACATAGTCGTCAATTATGCGCTCGAGATCGTATGCATTTGGATCAGACTCGGAGTCGGACTCTGAAGCCAAGTTACCGGCCTCCATGGCCTTGTACTGCGGGGAGCATCCGAGTGCATCTTTGAGGCTCGAGAACTCATGGTCTAGATAGTCGCGTAAAATCGAAATATGTAGCAGATAGAACGATTGCATCGCTGGGTCAGCAGAGGCTCCGCTAGAGCGAGCACGAGGCCCAAACAGAACTTCCTCACGCAACAGCGAAAAGTGCGGCTCGTGGCTGAGCATACCCAGCATGATCAGATCAGCATCAAGACCGTAGAGACAGTGGCGGGTGTTTGGAGAATAGCCTGGCTGGGCGCGCGAAAAGCGAATATAGTCCATTATTTTGTGCTCGCCCTCTCCAGGCACATTGGGAGCGCTGAGAATGATGTTCGGCTTGCGCCAGTTTGCATCCTCGGTCACGCGCTTGTTTATAAAGTAGCGAAGCGCTTCGGTGAGTCGATCCATAAATTCGGTTCCAGGAGTAATGCAGGTTGGATCAAAAACGCTGCTGCTATACTCTTCCTCATCCTCCTCGCGGATGGTCTCGCCTTGAGCTCTGCGCTTACGCATGTCCTTGTCCCGCTCCTCCTCAAGCTCCTTTGCGGTGCGGAAGCGCCGTGCGCGCTGCTCATTCATCTTGGCGCGAGGCGCAACACCGTCAATGCCTAGGAAAAACACCTTCTGGGGACGGACCTTGTTGAATAGCGACTCAATGTAGTAGAAGATTGCCAAAAAGCGCTCCTCGTCTGTCTTGGGCGCAGGAGCATCACCATCCTTTGGATGTGTGCAGTTGTGGATAATTCCATTCATGTCCAGATAGAGGTTGTCAAACTCGGGTATGTTATCGTCAGTAACCCGCTCGGTAACAAGTGGATACCGGCCACTGAGCCAGCGGAAGAACTTTGGGATTCCCATTTTGGAGGCAAAGACAAGCAAGAGGCGTGCTACTACAGGCAAGAATGGAGCAGGAAAGACGGTGCGTATCAGATTAAGTGGATCTCAAAAAGATTTGTTTGATGTTGTAAAGTAACCGTTGGAGCATCGCAGTATATAACAGCCAGAACAGGCGTATAAAAATAGATGGCAAAACAAAACATACATTGGTTGCTTCAAAAGATTGATTGAATGGAATTGGCTGTCTTTGATAGCGAGCGCGATAGTATAAAGAGAAACGAGTTAATGTGAACGTGGATGATTGCGCGGTCCTGTTACTTTCGTCGTCTGTAGATTCGATTCTAGACTAAATTGAGGAACGCTTGGTCTAAGAGAAAACACAGTAGCGATACTAATACGATGGAATAAATGGCAAGTATCAAGAAAAAAGGATGTTATTTTCAATATTTTTTGTAGGTTTGACAAAAGAAGTAAAAAAAATCGAACAGCGTAATGCAACACACCTCTTTACCCCCTATCCCGCGACAGCAGTTTTTCTTTTTCTTTTTCTCTTTTAATTTTTATCTGGCCCTGAGGTTCTCTATATACTCCTTCTCTACATTAGCTTACCAGTAAATTCTGTCCATTGAACAGCTTAATTATTCTCCATTATTCGTTTCATCCACAAAAAGCGCCCTCTCTTTTGGCTTTAAATCGAAATGTCTGAAAAAAAGGCACAGGAGCTTTTGGAGAGCGCTAACAGGAAGGCACAACAAAAGGGGTGGTTTAGTGGTCCAAAGTATGAAGAGGCAGGCGAGCTCTACGAGCAAGCGTCAATCCAATTCAAGCTCGCAAAGCAGATGCGTGAGGCTGGAGAGGCAATGCTAAAGGCAGCTGAAATGAGCTTGAAGCACGACGACTACAACGATGCATCACAGCGCTTTGTCTCTGCTTCAAAGTCGTTTAAGAACGCATATCCCGAGCAGGCTATTTACTCCCTCAAAAGGGCTGTGGAGCTACTTACTAAGCACAACCGTTTCTACACGGCCGCGTCACACCAGGCTGAGATTGCAAAGATGTACGAAAAGGCAGCAGACATCGAAAACGCCATGGATGCGTATGACAAAGCGGCTGAGTGGTATGCGCAGGAGGATTCGAATGCCCTTGCAAGCAAATACTCGCTCATGGTTGCTACACTTGCTGCTCAACTCCAAAAGTATGAGCGCGCAATTGAGATTTTTGAAAGCACCGCAGAGACCAGCATAGACAATCCGCTCGCAAAGTGGTCGATTAAAGACTACTTCTTCAAGGCTGCGCTATGTAGACTTGCTATTCCTGACGATGTTGGTGCAGCCGAGGCGCTGGAGCGCTACAAAGATCTGGACCCAGGGTTCACAAACACAAGAGAATGCAAGTTCTTGGACGAGATCATTGGCGATATCAAGCGCGGCGACATACAGGCGTTTACCGACCACACTGCTTTGTATGACCAGATAAGCCAGCTAGACAACTGGAAGACCTCTCTTTTGCTGCGCATAAAGCGTCACATATCTGAGGCCGAAGATGACCTACTATAGGCTTTAGATCTGGTTGTATCAATAGCAGACAGACACGTCTTTCCGAGTCTGGTGCAAAATAGCTAACAATGCTTGTTTGTTTGTTTTTCCTCTATATTATCTTCTCATTTATCTTTTACTCTTTGACTGAAAAGCTAAATATTTGGTTTATTTCACATTTCCAAGAGCGGTACGTGTTGGACAACCTATTCCAAACACCAACTTTGCACATAAAGTCAACAGCTAAAAAGCACAAATGTAAAGGTACAACGAAAAAGGGCCCTTTGCAAAATCCATAGTAAAAAAGCTATACGTTGGGTGCCAAAATGGCCCTGTTTCCACCTAGCTTCCATACTTTCGGTACTCCCATGTCGTATTGTCCAGAGGACAGGTTTGTCTGTTCTTCAGCCAGCGCGAGATGCAATGAAAGTGGAAAGCGTGGTTACAAGCTCCCCAGGCAAGGCTGCAGTCCTCGGTGCTTTTCGACTCCTGGTCGGCCTGACATTCAATGCACAGCTCCATGGTGTTGTTGCGACAGATTGCACAGACACCCGTCTCCATTTCCCATGCCCAGAGTGCAACAGCATTCCACTTTTTAATCTCAATGCGTGGGCAGACACTCTCCTCTTTGGATGTAGCAGACAGCTCCTGTGGCTTCTCGGTGGGCGATGAGGCGTCAATGTCCATATCGGTCATTTGGCAATATCTAACACGGGCGTTTATGTGTTGCTTGTAAAAGAAGCTGGCAGATGCCTCAGCGGTTCAGTAGTTGAATTAAGAAGATATATTGTTTGAAGTGTATTGGACTATTTCCTTTACAAACACAGGAGGATGTCAAAGTTACTTGAATGTTGCAACGGAATAGTACAGAAAAAAGTAATGAGGAAAAGGGTTCTTTATGAGGTGTCAAAAAGAGGAAAGACTAATGCAATGTGTCCTTCCGTTTGCAGAGCTGCTCAACGCGGCTGTGGCTCGAGCCGCTTCAGTCTGGAACAGAGCTTCTGCCAGAATTTGCGAACCGTATTGGCTAGACAATCGAGCCGCCAGATTTTTCAATCAAACTTTTTTTTTCTCATTGTTTGTGTTTGTGTGTGCTGTGGCTGTAAAGTTTTTGTCATTTCTCTCTCTCTTCTTGTTTTCTCCGTTTCGCCTTTTTTTTCTTGCTTTTTGCTTTTTGCTTTTTGCTCAACATCTCTGCCTCGTGTGTTTTCTATAGTTATTGAGCTGCTCACAGAATTCTCTCTTTCCCTCTTTAGCCTTGTCTTTATCTCAACTCTGCACTGCCATTATTGCACAGTGTCAAAGTAGTAGGTCTTGTTTTGGCTTTGTTTTGTTTTGTTTTGGACGCTTTTCTCCCATCAAAAGCACTTTCTTCCTCTTAAACTTGGTTTTTGTTTGAAGCAAAAGGATTCATTATTTATTGGAGCTTGCAGGGCAACTGTTCTCATACCATTATTTCTTTATAAGCCACACGGTATAAAACAAGAGTCTGAATAATGCCTGATAGCTGGGTAAGCGATAGCAATGGCTGGAGCGGCGGTGGCGGTGGCGGCTATGGTGCGAGCGCTGCTTCCGGGTGGGATAATTCCGCCCAACATAACGGTGGCAATCACCACGCCAACAACTGGGACAGCCGCCCCTCAAACGACTTTCATCGCCAGGATCGCGGTGGATATCGCGCCTACGACGATAATAGCAGGCGCGATCGCAAGACATACGATCGTGGATTCTCTGGCGATCGCTCGTACGGTGGCGACCGTAGGGGTGGATTCTCAGGTGGCGGGCGTTTTCCTCGCCAAGAGCCGCAGGAGCTAGTTAAGCCTGACTGGGACATGGAGTCACTTCCAAGGTTTGAAAAGAACTTTTACATCGAGCACGGGTCTGTGGCAGCACGCTCAGAGCAAGAGGTAGATGAATACCGTCGTCAGTTTGAGATGATTGTCACCGGCGATTCCATCCCAAAGCCCATTGTATCGTTCGGCGAGGCCAACTTCCCTGACTATGTCATGGACGAAATTAAGAAGCTTAATTTTGAAAGGCCAACCCCAATCCAGTCGCAGGGATGGCCCATGGCACTTTCTGGACGCGATATGGTTGGCATAGCTGCCACTGGCTCGGGGAAGACACTGGCCTATACTCTTCCTGGCATTGTGCATATCAATGCCCAGCCTCCTTTGAAGCATGGCGATGGTCCTATTGTACTGATCCTTGCACCTACGCGCGAGCTGGCAGTCCAGATCCAAAACGAGTGCAACAAATATGGCGCGTCCTCGCGTCTCCGCAACATCTGTGTCTACGGCGGTACATCGCGTGGGCCTCAGATTCGGGATTTGAGAAACGGCGTCGAAATATGCATTGCCACTCCTGGGCGCTTGATTGACATGCTGCAGATTGGCGCCACTAATCTGCGCAGGGTGACCTACCTTGTGCTTGACGAGGCTGATCGGATGCTTGATATGGGCTTTGAGCCTCAGATCCGGAAGATTGTGGATCAGATTCGTCCCGATAGACAAACCCTTATGTGGTCGGCCACTTGGCCCAAGCCTGTTCAGCAGCTTGCGCGTGACTTTCTGGATGACTACATTCAGGTCAACATCGGTTCTCTAGATTTGGCTGCGTCCCATCACATCAAGCAGATTGTCGAGGTTATACCTGAGGATGAGAAGCGCAAGCGTCTTTCGAGCCACTTGGAGGTGATTATGAATCAGCGTGACAACAAGACAATCATTTTTGCGATGACTAAGCGCAGCGTCGATGACATTACACGCAATCTGCGCCAGGACGGCTGGCCTGCATTGGGTATCCATGGCGACAAGGCGCAGAGCGAACGAGACTGGGTCATTCGTCAGTTCCGGACGGGAAGCAGCCCAATCATGGTTGCTACAGACGTCGCCTCGCGTGGTCTAGGTAAATACAAATATGTGTGCATGTGAACTGCTTATGTTTGTTGGTTGTGTTGTTGCTGTTGGCTGCTTTTATATGTACTGCTTGTGGTTTTTTGTTTGTCTTGCCATTATCTCTCTTTATTCACTATGTGCGTCTTGTGTGTGAGACAAGCAATATGACAACTGTTTAGTATTTTGGCAGCAAATGATAATATGGTGTAAATGAGATGATGCTATTCGGTACACGGAGAATGGAAGCAATAGCAAGTACGCGTTTGCATCTATACTTTCAGCAATATTTTGGAGGGAGGAAAACAAAACTGCTATCCATTCTCTTCTCAGTCTTGCAATGGATGCTTATTTCTTCTATTTGACACGCCTGCTCATTGAACAGGCTTCTCGACAGGGATAAAGCTTTCTTTCTTTCGTTCTCGCTACCGATTGAATCAGTCATTTGGGTAAGTTGGTTGGATTCTACTTTATTGGGGTTCATTTCAACTTGCTCTCCACACTTTCGAGATGTTGTCTTATTCAGCTGGCATATACAAGAGCCACAGTTGTGGCTGACTTGGGAGGGGGGCTCGTATTTATACGCAGCCATGTATGGTCTTTTTAATCAAACAGTGGCTTTTCGTTTTACCTTGACGTCGGCTGAAGCCATTTGCACCTGCTCTTTTACTAATGTACGCAGGCTTTTTGCTTTCCTTTGCTTTCTTCACTTAGATATCAAGGATGTCAAGTTTGTCATCAACTATGACTTCCCAAACAATGTCGAGGATTACGTTCATCGCATTGGGCGCACTGGTCGTGCAGGTGCATCAGGCACTGCCATCACGTTCTTTACATCGGAAAACTCGCGTTCAGCCAAAGATCTTCACCATATTCTGACCGAGGCTAAGCAGGAGATCCCACAGCAGCTGGATGAAATGGCGCGCTATAGCAGCCGCGGAGGCGGCTATGGTCGCTGGGGCAATGGCCGCGGCGGCGGCAGTGGTGGTCGTTTTGGAGGAGGAGGCCGCGGACGTGGCCGTGGCCGTGGTGGCTTTGGTGGCGGGCGTGGCGGGTATGGAGGCGGCTACGGCGACAATAGCTACAGCTCCTCCAGATCCTCATCATATGGTGGTGGTAACCGTGGCAGCTATAATCGCGAGCGTGACAGCGGCTACTCTCGCCACCCATCGTCTTCTGGAAATGGCGGTTGGTAGGGTTTTGCAAGTGTCAGTAATATCCTGTTCAAAGTGGATATTCTCCTCTTCTCGGTGGTATATCTTTTGGTCCCTTTACATGTTCTTTTCTGAACGGGATGTGCTCTGCTTGTCGGATCGTCAATCTGCTGACTTTTTGCAACAGGTTGTTTCTCATCGCCCCAGTTTAGATACATTTTCAATTTTTTTATGAAAAAAAAACCTTTCTGCCAGTATTAAAACATCTCGTCTCCATGTGGACAATCTTCAGTCCAGTGTCCTTGAAATGCCTCGCAGTTGTCACAGTAAGGTCGCGACGAGTCTATACTGACGTCCTGTTTGAATATGTTCGCTGGCGTTGTCATCTGTGGACAGTCGGAGATCCCATGGCCAGGCGATTCGCATATGTCACAGAACAATGCTTCCTCATCAATGGAATCTACGACAGGCTCAGTTGCTCCTTTCACGTCACCACTGCTTGCCCTCAGATCACTGGCATTGGTGTTTGTATGTGGAGAGGCTGTCAAACCGTTGCTGGAGGCTGCACGAGTGTCGTTTGCTTGAACATTTGAGTCACGGCTCGCAGCTACAGCTGGTACACAGGAGCGTTGTATCTCGCGCTGAAGTTGGTCAATCTGGTTTGTCAGATTCGAAATCGTGTCATTAAACTCGGCCTCTTTAAATATCTTATCCTCAACAAGATTTTCCCATGTCGAGATCTCGTCTTGCAGCTTTTTGATATCGTTGTTCTTGCGCAGCTCAAGATCGGCAAGACGAGATTGCAGAGTGGAAACCTCACGCTCATGCTTGTGTCGCAGACTATCCAGATCAGCCGTAGTATCCTTCTCTACGCTTGCATCGGCAGGGTGTGCATCTAAACCAGCTGCTGGGTCGGAAGAATCAAAACCAGTTGAGTTAGCCGACAGTGGCTCGCGTCCGAGCTTTGCGTCGAGTGCAATCGTGTCCAACGAGACCGTACTGTTTTGCATGCTTGCAACACGGAGATCTTCAGCTAGCTTCTGGTTCTGCGCAGTCAACAGATCAATGTCATCAACAAGACGATTGCTTTCCGCTTCCAATGTCTTTAGATACTCATTGAACAAAATTCGCTCTTCCTCAAGAGTATCGCATTTCTCCTCTAGCTGGTAATTAGAGCTTTCCAGTTCCTCAATGCGTGACTGGAAATACTGTAGCTGCGATGACGAAACATGATCATCGGATTCGGCTAGTGTTTCGCTAGGACTCTGAGCAAGCTGGCGTTTCAAATCCGACACTTCTGTTTCAAGAACAGATATCCTTGCGTCCTTCACTTGAGCTTCGCCAGCCATTGTCTCTATCTGACTGGATGAGGTGTCCGCCTTCTTTATCAAGCGAGACAAGCATTCACCAACTTTAGAAGAGAGCTGCCCAACAACTTCCTGAGAAACGGCTGCTTTATCAAACTCGCTCGGGATTCCATCTAGCGTCTGCTTAACCAATTCTCCATACTCATCAGGGCATCCGCCAAGGAGCCTTGCTATCTGAAGCATGCTGCCATGATACGTTTCAACCATGGCATGCATATCATCGCGATCAACTAGCCTCATTTTTGTGTCATCCAGAAGGCTCTGCGCGCTATCCACCTGGTCTCTCGCTGTGGATAGCATCTGCTTTGTATCGTCGAGTTCAGCAATAAGCTCCATTTTTGCATTTTCGCTGGTTGCTAGTTCATGCTGGAGCCTCTCAATGGACAGATTGAGAGAGGTCACTTCGCCATCGTTCGTGCTCTTCTCGCTACTGTTCTCAACATCCCCTTTGCCAAGTAGCTGGCGATAAAGCTGAGTGACCTTTTCTAGTTCCTCAGAGGCATCGCCGATGCGAGAATTCAAGACAGACGTCTCCTCGACCTTATTACTCAGCTGAGCTTCCAATGCCCTTATCATCGAGTCTCTATCTACAATCCTCTGAGACAACTGCGAATAAGCTTCTTCCGAGGCCAATACACTCTCTGTGTATTTTTCTTCCATCTGTTTCAACTCGGCTCGCATCTCTGAAATTCTACTCTCCCGATCAGTATAATCAGACAGCGAGTTAAATACAACAGAAGCATCCTTAGTCTCTACAGCCACGCTCTGTTTGGCGTCTTCGTTGCTGCTGGTGGTACTAGGGGAAATGGCTTCTTTCGGTGATCCTGCTTTTAGGTTCCTGAGCTCACTTTCCAAACCTTGGATCGTTTCTTTAGCAGCAGCACGCTCCCTTTCAAGCGTATCATGCGCTTCTTTAAGATGCTGCTCGGCCATAGATATATCGGAACTATTCGGACTCAAGGACATGCCCTTTCCCTGCGGAGATGTCGATCCATTAACAATCGCAAGATCCCTTGCAAGCATCTGGCCAGCAGCTAGGTGTGCTTTGTCCTGCTCATTTTTTAACCGAAGCACGCGATTCTCTGCCTCAAGCATGTCCACCCTCAGCCGAAGACGATCCACAGAATCTGCCGGTGCTCCAGTCCGCGATTTTGGCGCCGCACCTGAAACCCTTCCGTTTGACTGCTCGGCTAGACGTCCCGACAACGTTGCAGTTGGCCGATGCATTCCTGTATTCCTCCTGGATTGCCGCTGATCCGTAGCCGGTGTGCTCCCAAGCGGCTTGGTACGCTGGAAGGAGGCGGGCCTGGGTGGACTTAGTGCAAGCATGTTGGGCTCGGTACTAGATGTAGGGGCCAGAAGTCGCGAGGCTGGGCGTGACAGCGAAGGAGATGACGTGCGGTTGCTAGCTATCGATCCTGCCGTCGATATAGGACGTGTGCGGCTGTTTCCTCGAGAAATAGTTGCCGGGGGCAGTCTAGAGTGAGGGTGTCCTGACGGAATCTCTGGTATCGGTACATTTGCCATGGCTGGAGTCGCTCGTGACAGTGTCTTGCGGCGGTTGAGCATCGGAGAAGTAATAGCCCGACTACTAGCCGCATGCGATATTCCAGTCGTTTGATGGGTCTCAGTGCCGATGCGTGATCTGCCAGCCTGCTTTTGCTGAGAACGCTGTGACAGCTCGGGCGTATGTACTGGGCGCAGTGTCGGATGATTACTGCCGCCTTGTGCGTTATTCAACATACGCTTGTCTGCTGATTGTACCACATCAGGACCCCTTTGCTTATCCAGAATAGACTGAACTTTTGAAGGCGCCAGAAACAGTCCTGTGTTTGGTTGGCATGAAAAGTAGGCCTTCCCACCAACGCTGCCACTGTTTTTCCCTCTCCCAACCTCGTCCAGCTCAATGCCAGCCCATGTACCCTGCTTTCCATCTATCGGGCCTAGATACCGCAGCGTTCCTCGAAGGCCTTGCGTCGGTATTAAAACCGGCTCTCCACAGCAGAGCTCCCCAGAAGATCCTAGACGAAGCGCAGCGTTACTGCTAGCGCTAGCACCATGCGGCTCGCCAGACAAAGACGGGGAGGCCGAGGTGCTGCTGGTAGCAATTCCAAGCAAGCGAGTACCAGCAGCGCCTGCAATTCCAGATGACCGGGATATTGTTGCACTCCCATCTGCATGGAGAGGTACGAATGTAGTGGCAGTCAGTGTTGCTCGGCGAGAGCCTGCCAGTGTGCGCTGCGTAAGGGCTGGTGTTGTAGGCATATCCGTCTGTAAGCTGCTGACCAGGCTCCGAGGAAGAGTCATTCCTGAATTCAGCGAGCGTATAGGCCCGCTTGGCGTGCTCATCGGAGCAGTGGAAGCAGGGCCGCGGGGGAGCTTGGACATTGAAATATATGTGCAGAAAAGAAAGAATTCACACTGCTGGTGAGCCTTTGTATTGTAAATGTATTAAATTGCTAGTAGAGTACATACAATTACAAGGACAGCAAAGAGCAAGCAATCTCTGGCACTATATCTTTTATAGAAAATAATAATAGAATGTAAAATGGGAGGACCTTTATTTCCCCGGACGCGCATGCACATAGATTTTTACAGTGATCAGTGTGTGTGAAACAACAAAGCGCTGTGTTGTTGCATGACAAATCCGCTAGTCAGAAACAAAGGAGCATCTCAAATGTAAAGGCACTGGCGTTTAATATGTGCTGTTTTTTATTTAAACTACAAAACACTTGACATGTGGGTGTTTTTTCTGTGGCAATGCTAAACCAACGCCAACCGATCTGTCGATACGCTTTGTCCACTCATAACGTACACAGCGTGCACGATGTTGCTGCTTAGCGCTCTTCCCACACCAATATACAACGCATGCCCACTACGCTCTATGATCCAGATTAAGCACAGACCTTTATTGGATGCTATCTGCTTGCGCGTCTGCTGAAATCATGTATAGCCGTCAAAGCTTACATTTCAATGGGTCTGACGTGTAGTCCAAGCGAAAAGTAAACAAGACATTTTTAATGGCCCTGCGTTTGTTGCCTTACAAACATTGTTGCGGTGGCAGCTGCAAACACAAACACAGAAATGGAAATCTCTTTGAAAGCGGACCATCATTTCTGGCTTTTGTTTTGTTTTTGTTTTTGTTTTGTTGTTTCTTCTCCCTTTTTCGGCTCATCTCCTGATGATTTTCTGTCCTTTCTCTTTGCTTCTCCTTTATAAGGCAGCAAGCATACTATTAAACTCAGTACAACAAGCTGTAATTCTCTTGCGCCTATTTATCTCTCGCTCTTTGCATGTTTTGTTCTTGCACACTGTCTCAGCTTTTGTTTTCTGTTTCCAATTATTTTATTTTGATTATTATTGTAGCCTATTCATCGTCTGACAGATAGCGTATTGCAATCTCCTCCACGAACGGCTTCTAATAGTCCTTCATTATACGTGTATAACACGCATACTTTTAAGCTATTCTATTTTATTATAAATGTCAACCAAATCAGCAGTTGGCTCGTCACACTTTGGTGACTTTCAACCCGAAGAGCTTCTTGGTCAGCTTAAAGCAGAGCAGCTTTCGCGGAACTACGATGTGGCTGCAAAGTTTATTGAAGCAGTGCTGGGTTTACATGTTGACGCTTCTAGGCTAAACGAAGGCCTTCGCGACGGAGTCATTCTTTGTCGGCTGATAAACGCGCTGCGCCCTGGAGCAGTGAAGCGTATAAATACAAAGACCCTTCCATTCACACAGGTAAGAACGGATATCTCTATTCAGTTTAGTGCGAACCTCATAGTTACTGCTTTTGCATTAGTCAAAAGACGGGAGCGGCAGATATGACCCAAACTCATATAAATGAAAACGCGCCATTGTGTTGATTGTAATTTTTATACCATTCCTTGTAGATGGAAAACATTAGCAATTTTCTTGCTGCTGCCCAAAAGCTAGGGCTAGACAGCGCAGATCTGTTTCAGACGGTTGACCTGTACGAAGGGAAAAACATGCCACGCGTCGTTATGACTCTGTTGACAATTGCACGGGTTGTCGCTGGAATCCCTCTTCACTCGCAGCGCAAACAGGCTGGCTTGCACAAGTCACTCTCTGATGGATGGAACTCAACCACACTGACTGCTTACGCTACTACGTCGGCAAAGAACTCTAGGCCAGAGCTCAAGACTATGCACAACCAGAAGACGCTGGTTAGCGTGAATGGATCTACAGAGGACTCGTTGGAAAAAGACCAAAGCGTCAAATGCTCTGGAAATGATTCAATGGTACATGGAGCGAACCCTAGCACTGATTCCAGCATCAATTCTAGTCCTAGTCTCAGTCAGCAGCAAGAGCGTAGAAGATCGAAGCGGCGGAGCGCCACTACACTTTTTATTGCGAGTAGCACAAAAGAACGCTCTTTTCAGTCTGAAGCACAAGTCAGTGGCTCCATGCACATAGCAGCCGACATTGGGCAAGAGTCTGGCCGTAACTGCTTGCCTGCATTTTCTGAAGATGACTCGCTTATATTATCTGGGACATCTGTATTACCGATATCCTCATCAACATGCAGTAGCCGCATTGAAGAGGATGCTAGTAATACAAATGACCCAGAAAATTTAAACGAGACATTAGATACCGCACTGCCAGATGAGCTACACGGGCATGACCCGGAGACATCTGAAGACGCAACATTGCCCCGCCCACCGAAACACCCAAACACAAAGAACAAGCCAAAAGAGAGACTGACTGTCTACTCTGAAAGCGCACAGCGTCTTACGAATTATCAACTTGGAAACTGCATCGGTCGCGGACAGTTTGGATCTGTATATCGTGCGCTTGACCTTGAAACCGGCCAGATGGTTGCTGTTAAGCAAATATCTATAGAAGGCCAAGACAAAAGCAGTATGGACGATGTGATGCAGGAAGTGGAGCTCTTAAAGTCACTTTCAAGCCCACGGATAGTGCGATACTATGGTTTTGTCAAGACAGATGCACATCTCAATCTTGTTATGGAGTTTGTGGAGAACGGGTCTCTTAGCGCAACACTCAAATCATTTGGCTCGTTCCCTGAAAAACTGGTTTTGGCCTACACTGTGAAGATTATTGAAGGACTGATATACTTGCATGGCAGGGATGTTGTCCATTGCGATCTTAAAGCATGCAACATACTCACTACCAAGAACGGCAATACAAAACTCACCGACTTTGGTGTTTCGCTCAATCTCAAGCTTCGGAAGCCCGATGATGAGTCTGTTGTTGCGGGAACACCTTACTGGATGGCTCCCGAGATCATCCAGCTTGAGGGAGCATGCATGGCGTCCGACATATGGAGTCTTGGATGTACTATAATTGAGCTTTTAACTGGCAAGCCTCCATATTCAGGAATGATGCAAATGGCTGCTTTATACCGTATCGTTGAGGATGACCATCCGCCGATTCCCGAAGGCATTTCGGAAGAGCTGAAGGACTTTTTGCTACAGTGTTTTAAAAAGGATCCCAAGGCACGGCCGACCGCCACGGAGCTCATGTCTCATGACTGGATGGCGCAGTATCGTCGCAACCGCAAGGAGATGAAGATGCTGCGCAGAACATGTAGCCGCAAGATGTCCACATTTATGGCGCACAAGAAGGTGGAATATAATTATCCAGATTTCGACCCTACTGTTCTCAAACAGCTTCCGCTTCACAAAGAGCAAGAAGAGAGCAATGGAACCGATATTGCAGATGACGGTAGCAAGGATGACAGCAGCTGTAACATTGATTACACCAAAACTACAAAGCAGAAATCGCTATGCAGTGTCACGGCTAGCCATTCTGGCGAGGATACATCGACAAAGGTTGCCTCTTCGTTAGTAGGCGAGAGATGCCTCAACACCAATGACGCTAATAGCGAATTGTTTGCCCGTAGGTCACATTCAAGGTCGTCACTGGATCAGGTTGGCGATAATGCGTCGATGCTCAGCGACGAAGACACGGACACGTCTATATCGACATTTGAAGGCCCGCGCGTGAAGCACCATCGCCTTCGTACAATTTTATGTGATGTGCACAGTATTTGTGCAATCTGTTCAAAGGCGCTGAGCGGCGCGTTCATTCAATGTTCATCGTGCAAAATACGCTGCCATGACGCGTGCACACAGAATCTTCAGCCATGCACATCTATGCGCATGTCCCGGTTTCTGTATCCTGCCAGTCGCAAGTCATCCAAGCGATATGAGAGCAAAACGCCCAACATTCGCCTTCGTGGTGGTCGAAAAAATGCGATTCGTAGGCAGCATCCCAGCCAGAACTCTCTGCCATCGGCGTCGTTTGGTGATTTAGCATTGAACGACACGTACAGCTCGAGATTCAATAGCATGATCGGCTCATCGGATGGATCTCTACATATGTCGCAAGCGCAGATGTGCGAGCCAGGCGCAAGCAAGGACAATGTAGTCAATGCCGGCTTTGATGGCGTTTTGTTGCCAAGCATACTTGCGTATCGCCCTGTGTCTATTGCGGTTACAAATGGGATCTCTGAGACATGTGGATACCATGCGTTAGGCGAGATGGCACCGCCAAACAGGGAATTCAGCTTTGGTAGATCAGCTGGTGAAGCGTGTGATTCAGGATGGGAAACTGACGATCCAGAGCCCCATGATGCTTGCTCTTCAGGAGATGTTCTACCAGATGGCAAAATGGCAAAATATGAGCAACTGACTCATTTCAAGCAGCCAGCTTCACAGGCCAGATCACAGATTGCTGCGCCTCAGTCGGTTGCAGAGATCATCATCCCAGTTTCGCAACAGCATGGAGGTCGTGGGTCTTTATCGGCTCCGCTAGCAAACAACGAGTTTGTCAGCGGAACAAGCAATTCGATTGGCAGTAGGGTCGTCGTGCAGCAGCAGAAAAATCAACATCATCATCAGCATCAGCAAGCCAGTTCACAGCCAATCTACTACCAGCCACTTGCAAATGGGGCAAATAACGCACCTGTCCCTCCATCGCCAGATGCCCATCTGGCCAACGCGTTTACTCAGCCCATCAGTCGGCCGCGTCCCAAGTCAATACGGCGGATGCGTGCAAATACAGCCTCGCTTGATTGCTTGGTCGGATCAGCACAGTTTTACAATGGCAGCGATGGCCAGGAGCGTAGAAGCGTTTCCACCTTTCTCAGAAGGAGGCAGCATCCACTGCGCAGTGCCACCTCTACCGAGCTAAGGGCTGTTGCGGGCTTTAGCCCTGGCGCCGCGCAGCGTGTGAAGCGCACACACCACGGAAGTAATGCTTCAATTAGTGATCTCCAATCGTGCACGACTAGCGAGATGTTGTACTCTAGAAGCGATTTTGGCGAGTTTTCGCGTAGAGGCAGTGGGCTCCAGTGCTTTTCAATGCACGGGAGGACAGAGTCTTCAAAGACTCATGCCAAGCGCACTTCAAGAGGCGATTGCATTGTTATGTAGCATATTAATCTCAATTGAGAGTCCATTAACAATTTTAAGCCAATATCCACAATAAAAATATCGCTAGGTTTTAGCTGCGTTTTCTTGCTTGGTAGCTACAAAGCATAAATGATTGTTTTTGCAATAATTATTCCATCGACCAATACTTGATGCTCTCTAGGCTTTCAGCAAGTGTTGTGTGGCATGGTAGATGTAGTTTGATTTTTCATTTTCAAAATACACCAACTAGAGTTTATTAGAATATCGTGGCAAAAGGATTAAAGATTGCGGCATGCAAAGTGGTAATGCTTTATCCGTCTACATTAGCATCGTATTCCGAAGAGGACCTCTGCAAGCTACCAACTTTAGCAAGCTGGTTCTGGCCCCAGCTCTTCACCTCCACAAGATACGACTGAGCAAAGGTTTCCAGCGTGCTGATGACAAAGTATATCAGCATTACTGCGATGCATGTGTTCCATACAGATCCCAAAAACGAAAGCGAGTTGGCCGAGGATCCAGTGCTATCCACAATGCCGTTCTGGCCATACCTACCGAACCCAATGTTGGCTGACGTGTTAAAGGCAGCAGCCTGCTTGTTGAGGATATGCTCAGCCATGTCTCGTGCCCAGGGACTTACGTAGCTGAGGAAAGAAAGAACAACCGCAATCATCTCTTTGCTAAAGGCTGTAACAACCACAGCGGTTTGAAGCGAAGACTTGAATATGGACTTGCCAATAAAGGTTGCCCCAAAGAACGTCCAGAACGGCACCTTGAAGTGGCCGCACGTAATCCCAGCAAGGTCAAAAAGCGGATTCGGGATTGCAGCAAAAACCAGAATACCGGCAAACCCAAAACGCCGGAGCAGGCGGTATATGCTCAGTAACGCTCTATCTTTGAATGAAAGCGAACCGCCTGCAGCTGCTTTGCGCCGAAGACGCTGGTACTCTACGTTGCCCTTTCCTGCAGCAGATGCCGCCCGCGCAATGAAATATGGCGGCAGCTCTCCAACTGCTGTGCCTGCGCCCCAGCACAGGCTCTCAAATATGACCTTGCGCATAATGGCGACAAATGTTGCCGACGTAGTGCCTATTGCGGCGCAGTGGAATGCTCCCGGCCCATGGACCGAAAATGCGGTGCCCGAGCATTCGTGTGCTGTAAGAGTGACCCGCGCTATATGTGGACCAAGAAACAGAACAAACGTATGCAGTCCAGCACCAAGCCCAATTGATGACAACACGCCTAGAAAGATCCAGTAAAGATGCCAGCCAACCCACGCGTCTGCGTGGTGAAAGGCTGCGATATGCGGCCCAGCCACAAAATGCAGTGCAGTGTAGATGCTTCCTAATGCGGCTGAATACGCTAGTGTTCTCGGATACTGCACAATATACCCAAGTGTTGATCGCAACCGCTCTTTGAGGTATAGCGAAGAGTAGTACGACACCTTGAAGGGATGAGTTAGAAAGGTGACTCGTTCAACTGCGCTATCGTTGTCATCATACACGGCAGTGCCGGGGTCGCTCGTGGATCTCGTATGTGCCTTTCCGCTTGGCTGGCGGTCTTTAATAGCTACACATGCATTCATAAACCAGCGTTAGGCTTGAAATGAGCACCGAGTCAGAAGGAGCAAAGATATAAAATGCTGTCTTCCACAAATAACACACTACAGAGTGGCTTGGGAATCAGTTCTGCTGTTGTCGCTTTCGCTCAACTATACCTATTTGCGACTTTTGTTCAATGTTTCCGGAATTGGTGTTCACTCGTTGCGATTGTGACATTGAGTCGTGCTGCATGCGCACATTGCGCGGTCTTTTTCGGGCTCTGGAGCCCTTGCTCTGTCGTACCATGCGGCCGGTGTCCTGTGTGTATTATGGCAAGACCAGCAGCAACGGCCCACTGGGAAGAAGTCTATGCAATAATAAAATATTAAAATTCAAGGAATTGCTGAGGTGTAGAGGAGGAAAAGCCGCAAGTGCAAGAAGCCAGCCTTTTTATCTGAGTACAAACAGCGGTAGTCGTTCAAGCGAAAGAGACAGAAAAAGAACGTTGAAATAGAGCCGAAAGCAATTGGTGTAAAGTAAAAAAGAGAAGAAAAAAAGGTTTTGAACAAGAAAAGCAATTGTGAAAATAATTAGCAGAGCATAATTGCCACCAAGCCATTCAGCAAACCCAGCCATGCAACCCGCCTGTGAAGAAGAGCAGGCTAGGGAAACGAGGTCCCCGATGCTGCACACAAATACGGATTGTCAAGGCTGAGCAAGGTGTCGGTTAGACGGCACGCTTTCCAGCCATCTACAATGTTCTTTCGTTCCCAAAACAGCCCAGATCCACTCGACCAGCAATGTATTGGTCCACAGAACTAGCTCAGTATTTAAGATTGGCGCTTCCTGGACCATTTTGTACGCATACGGTTTTGTTTTCAAAGCCGTTAGTTTTGCTCGGGAAAGCTGAAGATCTCTAGAGCTTTTGTTCTTTATCGTGCGTCATCGCTTGGCCAGGCGATTGGGGGGAATGAAAGGCCTCGATTCTGTTGGTAATTTATTTCTTTTTGGAAGATGATGAGCACTTTAAATAGTGGGCGGTTCACAATGTTGTACTCGTTCGCTCCCCTTCTCTCTTTCTATAAACCACGACACGTTTGTTTTCCCCTTTTGAAATAGTACCGAACGGTAGCGCCAGGCACGAAGCAAGCACCCTCCGTTTGCCAAGATCAGGCAAAAACTTCTCCGGTGGAAACCATGTCGAGCCTTGGCAGCCAGCACAACACGGCTGGCGACTCAAACAGCAGAGGTACCAACCTTGAGCGCAGTATAGAACATGCATTTTCTCTCCGAGGCAATGGTAGCAGGGGATCGTTTGCCAACGCACGACGAGGCTTGGGGACCCGTTCCTTGTATATTGCTCCTGTTCCAGCGCAGGATCCTGCTTACAACGCCAGCACAGACTACTCACAAACTCCCGGCTCAATACGAGATCGCACTATGTTACTAAGTAACATGGGGCTTCATCCAGGGCTTCGGAGCAGCATCTCAAGCAGCCGAGGCGATGCAGCGATTGCGGGGATTGACAGTAGTCGTCGCAACAGCATGGATGACAGATCTTCCATCAACCAAATCATTACACAGGCTGGCGCCGGTGGAGGGAATCTCTCGCGTCTGCTACGTGAGCGCTCTCCTTCTTTGCAACCACTGCATGGACCAACATATAGTACGGATCCTGCTGCTGCTGCTGCTGCTGCTGCTACAGATGCTGCGCTGCCCCAATTTGACAGCAGCTACATTGGTTCCCAGCGTGTGCCACGAAATGCAAAGCATCCAGAGGCGCACGATGAGTATCAGCAGCAGCAGCCCCGGTCGCCAGACAGCTATGGCGCCATCAAGCAAGCCTCTGGTCGTGCCGATAAGCACCAAAAGTCGCAAATGCATGCAAAAGGACAATATCACACTGATACACAGCTGCCGGAGGAGCATGAACCGTTGTTGACAACGCAGCCGTCGCAATACTCTACCCACCAGCAGACCCGTCATTTCGATGCAGACGGGCCTTTTGCTCATCTTCAGCGCAGATGGCACACAGCGCTAGATCTCGCTATCTGGCCATTGCAATACATTCCTGCTGTTGTTCTTGGTCTTATTCTCAATTTGCTTGACGGTCTTTCGTACGGCCTTATTGCATTTCCTGTGTCAATTCCCGTTTTCGACAAGTTTGGGCCTGTTGGTTTCTCCATGTACATGCTCAGCACTGCCGTGTCTCAGTTTGTGCTTTCTTCCGGAATGAGTGCTTTCCGAGGGGCTAACGGCAGTATGCTCATTGAAGCAATACCATTCTTGCATGTCATCTCTACAACTATTGTCAACAACGTCGGTGAAGAGCTGCCGGATCGGATTATTGCCACTACCTTAGCCTCGTACGCAATCAGTACTATTCTGACTGGCGTCCTATTCTTCCTTCTCGGGATCCTAAAGATCGGGAGGCTGGTCGACTTCTTTCCACGCCATATTCTGGTGGGCTGTATTGGCGGCGTTGGATACTTTCTCTTGCAGACAGGATTGGAGGTCACATCGAGACTAAAGTTGGATCTACAATGGAGCGTGCTACGCCAGCTGTTTGTGCCAAACACGCTTGGCTTGTGGGGAAGTAGTCTCCTTGCTGCCCTCTTTCTTCGGGTGCTCAATACGCGCTATACACACCCCCTGTTTGTCCCCTTATTCTTTATGGCCATTCCTGCGGCATTCTATGCAACTACATCGGCACTCGGGCTGTCAATGGAGTGTCTCCGGGCCACTGGGTGGGTTTTTGAACTCCCAGAAGCAGGAAAGCCATTCTACTACTTTTATACCTTGTTTGACCTGTGGAACATTGACTGGCACTCTGTTGGTCTAACAGTTCCGACAATGTTTGGGCTTGCCTTCTTTAGTATTCTCCACGTGCCCATCAATGTTCCGGCGCTGGCTGTATCTACAGACGCCGATAAGATTGATACGAACCGCGAGCTCCTTGCTCATGGCGTAACTAATCTTCTGTCTGGGGCCCTAGGAACATTTCAGAACTACCTTGTGTACTCCAACAGCTTGCTGTTCATTCGATCCGGTGGCGGAAGCAATCTCGCAGGAGCGATGCTTGGCCTGGCCACACTTGGCATATTTTTCTCGGGTCCAGCCATCATCGGCTACATTCCCACCATGGTTGTCGGTGCGCTCATCTTTCATCTTGGCCTGGAGCTTATCAGAGAGGCGCTCATCGACACTGTCGGTGTTGTCAACAGTATTGAATATGCGACAATCGTATCCATCATTCTTTCCATGGCTGTCCTGGGCTTCAACGAAGGTATATTCCTTGGTATCCTCATGGCGTGCTTTTTCTTTATTCTCTTATACAGCCGCAGATCAGGCATGCGCAAGGCATACACTGGATCCGCGGTCCGCAGCACAGTGCGACGGCAGTATGCACAGCGACGCTTTCTGGACGATGTATGCAAGCAAATCCAGGTCATGCGTTTGCAGGGCTTTATGTTTTTTGGAACTATCAACGGAATTGAAGCCTACATCCGAAATCTTCTTGAACAGCGCCAATGGCAGGAAAACCCGATCCGCTTCCTGGTACTGGATTTTGCGTTGGTCAATGGTATGGACTTTAGCGCTGCTGAGGCGTTTATTCGTGTCAGACGGCTTCTCGAGGCCCGCGAGATCTACATGGTTATTTGCGGCGCTGAGCGCTCTTCGGAGGTTGGCCATGCGCTTCGTGCTGCCAGCGTCTGGAGCAGCGAGGAGACTGAGTATGTGCAAACATTTGCCTCCTTGAACGATGCTCTCGAGTGGTGCGAGAACGTGCTGCTTCAATACTACTATCTTCACCAGGCAGCGCTTGCTGGAACACATGTGCCACAGAATTACAACTACACCTTTGTCACCACGCCACAGCCGGAAGAGGTCAACATATATGGATCGTCGCCTAGAAATGCCATGGTATCTGAAGCAACACAATCCGCAATGACTGTGAGTCGGTCTGGAAGCTCTCCTGTGATGCGTGTTTCGCCATCTCCGGCGCTTGCTATCCTTCAACAGGCCTTTCACGACCTAGACTCTGGTGGATCGGTTGACAGCACGCTAGCTTTCATAGCCCCGCACTTTTGTCGTGACCAGATTTCTCCGGGACAATATCTATGGCAGTTGGGCAGCCCGCCGCTTGGGATGTATTTGGTGGAGTCTGGAATCCTTCGGGTCTACGTTGACGATGGCTCTGGCATGACCGAGGCGATTGAGTCAATACTCCCAGGAACCGTCTTGGGTGAGCTTTCGCTCGTGACAAATAAGGAATACAACACGGCAGTTGTTGCCGACAGCGATGCGTCGATATGGGTGCTGCCAAAAAAGGCCTTTGACGACCTGTGCGAGCACAAACCAGCGCAGATGCTGGCTTTTATCCAACTTTCTTTGGCCTACTCGGCGCAGGGGGTTAAAGCTGTCACAGCATATGCCTTTTGTGCGTAGATCGAAATTAACCAGAGATCCAGAGCAAATGAAAATGGATTGAGCTTTTCTCTTTTTGTTTTTCTTTTTCTGCATTGTTCATTTCAAGCAAATTATTTCTGTTTTGTGTATTTAAATTTCACATTCGATATCGCTGTTTAAAGAAGGTGACTTTGTTCTTGGGCAAAATGAGAGAAAGTAAGCAGGACCTGGCTCGAGAACAGTATTTGAAGCGTGCATTGTCAATTATTGTGCGGAATTCGCAGTTCGATGGTGTGTCTGCTTGCGCTCTCGACATTCTTTGCAACATTGGCGTTCTTTACATGCAGGGTATGTTTGCACAGATACACGCGTATGCTGAGCATGCAACGCGCACTCGCCCTAACATGAATGACGTTGGGCGAGCACTGGAAGAACGGAATGTATCGATTCCTCAATTGAGTGGCTACCTTGACAAGGAATTGGACGCATGTGCTGAATCTGGAGTTACTTCTGTTATTTGCCGTCTGAACCAGCAGGCAGGGGCCTTGGACGGAAGCGGCCTTTCGACAGGGCGTATGGCGGACGACAGCTCAAGGATGTTTTTCGATGATGATGCAGAGACTATTCTTCGCAAAGTTGTTCAGTACCACGTCAAAGCAGCAGAAGAACGAGCAGAAAACGAGCGTCAAAAGGAACAGGCACTAAAAGCTGCTTTCCAGGAAACGGAAATGGCAGCGTTTTCTAGGGCCCAGCAAAGCCTTGAAACGGAAAGAAGTGTGGCTGTTGACAAGGAAAAACAGGAACAACGAAAAGTAAGAATCGACGCAAGCAGCTACGCGTTTCAGGATTCAGATGCCGATGATGATAGCGACAAAGACGCGGAAGGAGAAGAGGATGGCGACTTTGAGGCGCCTGCTGTGGATATTACACGGATCACTGAGACCCTGTCATTTGTGAATCCCACTCCACATGTAGCAGAAGGAGTTATGGACAAAAGCGCTAGCACCGCAGGAAAGGTGCGGCCATTAAATGACACTGATGCACCCATGCTTTCTGATTCCCTTACCACGGCGGATCATCAACATGGTCTGAACCCGGAGCATCAACAGATAGATCAGAGCAAAGAAACAGATGGGAACAATGTGCGGAATGAAGATGCGGAATTGTTAGCAAAGCACCGAGTTCACGAGGTCGAAAGGGTTTTGCTCTCATCATCCACATTACCATCTTATATTCCACAGCACTGCCCACCATTTCCCAGCCCACACACGTACAAGCGAACACCCGTATTTCCAAAAAGGGAGCAAGATTTCTTTCGAACGCGGATGCACAAGGCAGAGCAGAGCCGCCAAGCAGAGGAGAACCTTCAACGGTTGATAAGCGGACCGCATATGGACCAGGTCAAGCTTTTGTCAGGCGGAAATCAAAGTGTAAAAAGGCAGAAGGTCTCTGCGATCGAAAACATCGATGAAGCCGAAAACGCAGCTGTAGACATAGCGGCATCCAAGGCCGTGGTGCCTGGTGCCAAGCGTATGCTGCAGTCTTCTGGTACTGATGATGACTATCAACGCAAGCACAATGCGTGCAAACTGGTACAGGAACTCTTTCCTCCTGCAAACTTCCGCAACGTGAACAAGCGCACACAGCTAGCAAGCTTTATAAACTGGACAGCCCACTAATAATGCGGCTCTATCCAAAGTACTTGTATTAATTATAAGCTCCATTTCCATCTTTTACTAGCAAAAGACTGAATTGAGGGAGAAAAGAAGATGAAATAATCCATAATGAAAAGCAGAAGGGACCTACAGATCCGTGACCCAATCCTCTTCACCAGATCCGCTTCCTCCTTCAAGAACAATGTCGCTGCCCTCAGACCTATGCTCAACAGAACTCTCGGGGCTGCTGGCAACATTGACACCGCTGCTTTCGCTGTCGCTTTGTGACAACAGCATCAAGGGCCCGCCAGCATGGCTGTTCATGCCTTTAGGGATAGCTATTGTATTTCTGCTCGAATCCTCAGACTCTATTGACGAACTAGTACAATCACATGTACCCGCTGTTGTTGCTATTGTTGCTGTTGTTGCTGCTGCTGTTGTTGTTGTTGTTTCTGCTGCTAATGCTGCTGCTTCTGGCGAGTGACCATTGTCAAAGGCTACAAGTGTCTTCATGCCATCGTCTGCCAGAAGGTCAATCCGACTGCGCAAATCAATCAGAGTGTCAAGCGTGCCGCAGTAGTATCCAAACACCATACAGGGATCCAGCCTGCTGAGCGGTATCCGGCGAGGACTGTTGCAGCTGTACGTGGCCAAGTCTGCAGCTGTGTAGGCATCGTCGTTACGATGAACGATCGCCTGTCGTGTGTAGTGCGGGTCCAGGTAGAATAGCTCGTCCCCCTGGAACCCAGAAAAGTAGAGAGCAGATGAGGGCTTTCCACCAGCAATGCCCACAGACTGTGGTAACGTAAGCGACACCTGGATAAAAGGATAGTACACAGGGTTGACTCTGTCGATCCCAAGCATCGATGTGACCAGAATAAGCGTTGGGCGGAACTCGTCAGCACAAATGTCGGCTAGATAGACGACGCCGTCCATTGTTGTGTAAACATTCAGTTCATGGTTAGCCTCCCGAGCCAGCTTGTGTATAATTCTTGCCGTGCCATGCGGCCCAAACCACTGCCCGATATCCTTCCCTTCAAACTGTCTCCCAGCAGACGCCATGTGGTGGATGGAAAAGATGCTCGTGCTGGTATAGTCGTCAAAAAACTGCTTGATAATCCCAACATACTGTCTGCGCCTGTCTTCATCTCGACTGCTCTCCCAGCTAAAGCCCCAATCTCGTCCAAGAGTATGCAACTGAAGCGCCTGCGCGAGCAACGTCTGTCCTGCCCGCAGCATGCAGCCCCAGCCGGCATCTGTGGTGAATGCAGACGGTGCTATGGGTGGATAGTGTGAACGGTATGTGCACCATATGAGGTGTGAAAAGTCCTCAATAAAGCCAGGCGGATAACTCTCGGTCCACCCTTGGGACGACTCGTGCTGCTGGGCAGCAGTGGCCTCATAGTGCTTTCCAAGAAGCCATATGTCCTTTGAAGGTTGTTGCATGATGCGACCCTCCAGAATGTTGGCAATGCTGTCTGATGCAAGTACATACCACTCGCGCAGGGTGTTTACAACATGGTTTGTAAGCCCTGCCAGGTCAGACCCGCTTCCGGAAGGCCGGGTGGCGCCGGGCATGCTGTTGGATGATATTGCCTCGACAGCCCCGGCCTTTGCGCCTTCCACTGGACAGCCAGTGTTGCGGGAAAGCGTATTTCCCTCGCCATTCTTTCTTTCCAATGAGCCTCTGTCGGCGGTGGCAGAATGGCCCTGGGCGCCACTGTCTGTGGTCACCATGTGTCTCCGACGCAAAATAGCAGCGCCTTTAGTAAAAGATTTGAGAGAAGGATCAAATGAAAAAGAAGGGTAAAGGGATTGATTTTAAGAGATGTTGAATAACAGCTTTTAGAGAACAAAAAAGAAGGAAAGGGAGAAGAAATTGTTGCAATGGTCACATTTTTATTGTGCTTGTCAGCTAACCACGGCTTTGTGTGGTGCAGTTGGCAATCACGTGCTTTTCTTGAGCTGAAGAGCTTTGGTGCGTTTTTTCTTTTCGCTCTGCAGCTCTCTTGTAAAAGCTCTGTTTTGGCCGATAAATACGGATCTGCACTCCAGATCAGTTGTTTTTATTTCCAATTACATTTGCCCGCCAACCCTCCATCGCTTCAAAGATTCGGCTTTTGGTGGACGGTTCCCTGCCACCTTTTTCTGCTTTTGTTCTTGTTTGTTTGTTCACCTTTCTACCCTTACCATCTCTATCTTCCGCCTTCTATATTCGCACTAGTTTTCGGCTTCTGGCACAAGTTCTTCTTTTTTGCTTCAACAAACATAAACATGGTCCAAATCACTGCTTCTGGTAAGAATGGGCTAGTCTTGTTGGTAAAACTGTCTCTGAAATTGTGTTGCACATCTATTACTAAATAGGACAAACATAACAAGGCACTCTCGTGTATCATCCATCCATCTTATGGACACTGTACTCATGTAGCTGCCTACATTGTCGGTGCCGCACGCACCCCTGTCGGCGCCTTTGGAGGCGCGTTGTCAAAGCTCAGCGCCATCCAGCTTGGCTCGCTGGCGCTCAAGGGCGCATTGGGAAAGAGCAACGTTTCCGCAGAGGATGTTGAGGAGATCTACTTTGGGAACGTCATGAGTGCAAACTTGGGCCAAAACCCCGCCCGCCAGGTGGCTATTGGTGCTGGATGCGCTGAAGGCACGATTATTGGCACCACAGTCAACAAGGTTTGTGCCTCGGGCATGAAGGCCGTTTCGCTTGCTGCTCAATCCATCCGTCTTGGCGAGGCCGATGTTGCTGTTGCCGTTGGCTCTGAGAGTATGAGCAATGTTCCCTACTACATTCCAGCAGCTCGCTTTGGCGCAAAGTTTGGTGCGCAGAAGATTGTTGATGGCCTGGAAAACGATGGGCTTCTTGATGCCTATAGCCAGACCGCCATGGGATATGCAGCCGAAAGCACTGCTGAGGAGCACGGTGTGAGCCGCGATAGCCAGGACGAGTTTGCCATAGCATCATACCAAAAGGCCATTGATGCTGCTGCTGCCGGCAAATTTGATGACGAAATCATCCCTGTTGAGATTCCACAGGGCCGTGGAAAGCCTGTTCTTGTGCTCAAGAACGATGAGGAACCAGCAAAGTTCAACCCTGACAAGCTGCGTAAGCTTCGTCCTGCATTCCCCTCGGCTGACGGCTCTGGCACTGTTACCGCCGGAAACGCCTCCTCTCTTTCCGACGGTGCTGCCGCTCTTGTTCTTGTTTCCGGGAACCGTCTGCAAAAGATGATTGACAACGGCTCAATCAACATCAGCACCCAAAAGATCTTCCAGATCCTTGCCTCTGGCGATGCTGAGCAGCGTCCTGAGCGTTTTACGACATCGCCCGCACCTGCGGTTATGAAGGCGCTCTCGCGTGCCACAGGCGGCCAGAGTGATAAGGAAGGCGCTGCTCTCCGCGACTTTATTGATTATATGGAGCTCAATGAGGCCTTTTCGGTTGTTGGTATAGCAAACACCAAGCTGCTTGACTTCCCGTCCGATCGTGTCAATGTCAACGGCGGTGCTGTTGGAATCGGTCATCCACTCGGCTGCTCGGGCGCCCGCATTATTGCCAGTCTTTGCACGGTTCTCGCTCAGAACGATGCCCGCCGTGGTGCTGCCGCCGTTTGCAATGGTGGTGGTGGTGCGTCCGCCATTATCATTGAACGCGTTCTATAATGCAGGTGGCTTTTTTTTGCTTAAATTGGCAGTGGTATTAGCTATCATGTTTATTGTTTCTAACCCTCCAACAACCATGTTTTAACAGTACCAGCACCTAAACTATAACACTAGATGAAACTATTGAAAACCATAGTAATGTTTTCTAAAAGACTAGGGTTATTTATTTCGTGAAGTTGAGCTAAACAGAACTAGAAACGAGAAATTTAAAGATCAAACATTGTTATCACAGACCTTTATGCTAGTAATCTATGGATATATGCATAAGCTGATAGTATTGCATTAATGCTAATAATTTATTGCTTCCTCGCAGCCAGAAATCACTCACATCCACAATGTAACACATTTTGTGAAAGGAACAACTCCAAGTGGTTTTGTCAT
>JANBOK010000097.1:0-31318 GCA_027595805.1 Coemansia sp. Benny D160-2 | reverse complement strand
AAAGGATGCGCTATGACTTTTTTCTGGGATCAAGCACTATGTCTTATCTAACAGATTTTAAATATTCTATCTCTACTGACAGATATCATAGAAACTGATTTCGAACAGTCAGGACATTGAGCACAAAGGTAGAGAATCTAATTATTCAGCTGCATCTAGAAATAGACTCCCTCATATTTTATATCAGGTCACGTTTTTCTTTTTGCAACCCCTATTCGCCAAAATTTCGTTATATGGAATGGTTTCTGCTTTAACAGAAAACATTTCCTGAAAGGAAAGCCGCAGCTTGATTAAAAATAATTTTTATACAAGCAGAATGCAGCTTTTCAATTAAAACCAAAGCGGCATGGAATCTATATAAAAATCAAGAATGGTTCTTTTCCTCGTTTTTACACCTTTCTGAAATGACCATACAAACCTTTTCTCCACTTGTTTTAGTACAATTCATATACTCTGGCATATTACTTACTATCTTTGCACTCCATTTTATTTTTTAGTCAGTCCTGAAACACGTTGAGTCTTGAGAGAATGTCTATCTCAATCTTTGAACTAAAGTATTCTGCATTGTACCCTCTTTTTGATGTCTGGTTAGTTTTGTATGCAGTTTTCATTGTCTCTACGCGAAAGAGGACAAGCGAGCTTTCTTCAAAAAGCATAGCCACTCTGGGTTGCTATGGACTGTTAGGAGCACTATCATCATACTCGTGTCCTGGTATATCGGGTGTTTACCATCCGTTGTCAATTGCTGCTCTTCCATTGCTTGATATTTATGTTGAAGATGGTCATCTGTTTCAACTGGTAAACGCGGTTGGTGTTTTCAGAGCTATAAGCAACAGCAATGTTGTTGGCTGGCTCAATCTACTTAGTGCTGCTACGCACATGTATCTTTTTTGTACATGTCTTGGGAATAAGGGTCTACAAACGCTAAAGGATATTAAAGAAATAATGTTTTACACAAAGGAGCTTCGCTTGATTAGCATACAAAAAGTTCGCAATATTGTACCAAGCGACATTGAAGCTGTTCCCAAACGCATGCTTCTGGAATCAGCCCTTGACGACTTCAAATACAATGTAAATGAGAGAATGTTTCTTCTAAAGGCAATATTCAGGATGATGTGGCAACCAATGATTCCATTGCTTGTACTTACAGCATTTCTCAATGCTATAAAAGTCATGTCGAATGTTGCCAACAGTCGTGTATTTAACTTTTTTGATGCACCATTGGAGAACAGCTGGTATGGCGCATGTTTCAACATTGTTGTAGTAATTGTTTTGACAACCATTTCTGGACAACTGAGACGTGTGGAGTCTTTTGTGAACAAAGAAACAACCAGGGTTATTGATGCTTTAAAGTTTACGCTATTTCGTCTACCACTTTTGAATGATGGTCTCCAAAACAACTACCGCATACGAGAGGCACAGGGTGCGGTGGGGAAATTGGTAGATGGATTAAAAACATTGTTTTCAACATTCTCAACGCTTACAAAAATTATATTCAATTGGGTATATTTGTATAATACCATTGGCCGGCTGGCCTTTATTCCTTTGACTATGAATTGTCTTCACGTATCGCTTAGATTTGTTCTCACCAAATTCACTGGTCCAAAGTACAAGAGGAGCTTTGATTCATTCTGGGACAACTATGATGACAAAATTGGCGAGATATTCTACAACATAAGATCTATCAAGCTGTTTGGTTGGGAAAGAATGTACACAGATCCAAAGCTTATAAAGCATTGGGAATATGTTGAAGAAGAAAAACATAAAAAATGGTGTGAGCCAATTGCAAAGGCAGCTCGACATCTGGTTGGCATATTTGATAGTATGTCCAGCCAGATATTTCTATATTTGTCGCTATTAACGGTTGTGCAGTCTGGTTTAAATACTGCAACTGTAATTTCACTGGCATCAATGCTCCAAATGGAAAGACAAATGAGTGTATTGCAATATGGTTTTGATTCTCTCATAGATTACACCTCGTTATTGAGTACCATTGTTGAAACAGCTTACACTATTGAACAGGTGTTGAAGGGTGACTATATTAACACCCTGAGGCACAATTCCTTGACTTTGGAAAAAGAACAATCGGTTGGTTTATTCCAACAAGAAAATCACTTATCCCCTATTGTTAGCGTGGAATCAGGTGAGTTTGCTTGGACCAAAGACAAACCTGTGGTCAAGAATGTTAGCTTTGAAGCCAGCCCAGGCGATCTTGTTGCTGTTGTTGGCAAAACAGGATCAGGTAAATCATCTCTTTTGATGTCCATGTGTGGTGAAGTTGAAATGACCAAGGGAATAGGCGCTGTTGTTGGTTCCATTGCACTGGTTGAGCAAACACCTTGGATTATGAGTGGAACTTTGCGTGAAAACATTTTGTTTGGGCGTGATTATGACGAGGAATTCTACAACAAGGTTGTGTTTGCTTGTGCACTTTCAGAAGACATTGCCAACTGGAAAGATGGAGATAGGACAAGGATTGGTGAGCGTGGAATGAACGTTTCAGGTGGACAAAAGGCACGACTAGCCCTTGCACGTGCAGTGTACTCTAGAGCAGATACGTACATTCTGGATGATCCGCTTTCAGCAGTTGATGCACTAGTGATGCGCCATCTCCTCGACCATGTAATAATGGACACTGGAATATTATCAGGCAAGATCCGTATAATGTCATTGCATGATAACAGACTGCTACCGTATTTCAACACAGTGTTACAGCTTGAAAAGGATAAAGATGTAGTTTCATTAAAACAGGAACCACAGAAATACCAACCAAAGTCTGTGGATATGTCATCAGTACCAAAGAACACTCCAACGCTTGTGGAAAAAGACAATGCTGAAGAGGGATCTGTGCTAGAAAGTGAACTTGATGAGAAATCATCAGTCATGCAAAACAATGAAGTCTATGGTGAAACAGAAAGTGAACACGATACCTCTAACTCAGAAAAGGAAACATATAGCAACTGGGAGTCCCTTTGGTATACTATAAGGCTCCTTGGGCTTCGGACATTGCTGATAATGGTATTGCCTGTCATATTATCACCGATGTCTAGATTTGTATTTGAAAATTATAGACTGGCGGCTCTTAAAGAAGGCAATAAGACAAATTCTCAAAGTAGCACAAAACTAACATATTACTTGTTATTGTGTATTATGAACAGAAATGTGTGGGAACTTTCATTTATGCCTAAAAAATATGTGAAAATCAATACTCTAGACAGAATGCTTAGAATTAATTTGACCTCTAAAGCTATTGATAGTATCATCCATGCACCCATATCGTTCTATGACAGTAAGACAAGGCCAGAAATAGTTTATCCGTATAGCAGACATCCAAATGACATTGCAGTTTATTTGCCCAGTACATTGGATTTTGCAATTGAAAATGTTCTATCAGACAGTCTATCGATTTTTAGAATTGGAATGAATGCTCCATATCTATTGGTAATTATGATTGTTGTTGCGTGGGTGTCAAATAAGAGTGGTGCGGCTACCACTCCAGTGAAGTCAGTACTTCAAAGTATATACAATGAGGCACGCATAGATGAAAGTAAAGTAGAAGATGTTATTGCAGATGGGCAGCATCTCATTCGAATATTCAATGTGGAAAAGCAATTTACATCCATGTATATTAAAGAAAAGAGCAAAATGCAAGACATCAAAACAACGATGTCTCTATTTAATGACATTTCATCATCTTCACGTTTGCTTGTAGATACAATTTATCAGTCTGCATACAAAATAGCATTGGTCCTTCAGAAGCAAATGTTTAAAGGTGGTTTGTTATCTGCCGAGTTTATTATGTTAGAAAATATGATCAGAGAATTAAACGGTAGCATGGATGTAATAATGGACGTAATACCAGATTATCTAAGAGATATTAAAGACAGAATGGATAGGTTTAGGGTATACACCAGTGTAGAGCGTGAAAGTCTTGTTAAGGATAATGCATTGGTGCCAGAAGAAGGTTGGCCATTGGATGGGAAAATCGAATTCAACAACTTTAGCATGAAATACCACCAGGACTTGGAGTATGTTCTAAAGGATATCAACCTTACCATCAATCCAAGAGAAAAGATTGGCATTGTTGGCCGCACAGGTGCTGGAAAGACAACACTCACTTGCTGCTTGTTTCAGTTGATTAACAAGAAAACATGCAATGGATCTATACTGATTGATGGGCATGACACATTTTCCATGAACAGAAGAGATGTGCGTGCAAAGCTCGGAATAATTCCACAAGACTCAACGCTGTTTTGGGGGACCATCAGAAAGAGCCTGGATCCCCTTGTCAAGTATTCTGTTGAGGATATTTGGTCTGCTATACTAAAGTGTGGAATTGGCGAGCTTGTGCAGCCAAAAAATGTCCGCAAAATGACGGACGATGAAAAGATAATAGCAGGGGGTAAACATGACAATGAGCTAAAGGAGATTGACAGATGGAACAAAAAGTGGAACAGCTCTGGATGGGCAATGCGTGCATTCCTCTACTTTTTTGTGAAAAAGCCTGAACTAAACAAAGGGTACATTATAGAAAGAGAGCCTTACGGTTTAAACCAATATGTGGACAACAATCTTAGCGGTGGGCAGAAGCAGCTTGTAGGGCTATGTAGATTGCTGATGCGCAATAGAAAGATCATTGTGCTGGATGAAGCAACGTCAAGCGTGGACCAAGAGTCAGACCAGAGCATGCAGAGGCTTATCCGCTCTGAATTCAAGGACTGCACAGTGCTGACAATTGCCCACCGGCTGAAAACCATCATGGGCAGCGACAGAATAGTTGTCATGGATAATGGAAGAGTCATTGAGGTTGGACCACCCAGTGAGCTTCTTGAAAAGGGTGGATACTTTGCAGAGCTAGTCAAGGCAAACGAGTTTTAGATAATAGATAGAGAGAAAGTAGTTGTATGTTTTAGAAAATAAGCACAAGCTAGCAATTTAACGAATAATACTAAATATGTGGATGATTTGCTACAAAATGTTACACATATCATCCATATGGTGCTGTTTATATCACAAACAAGCCATAAACGGAATCCCAAGTTTTTTACTATGGATTCTTTGACAGCTTTTAATAAAAGCTACTGTTGCCGTATTAAGATATGCAAAAAGCATGAGCAAACACAAAATAAAAGGCACACTAACAAAAATAATTACTTATAAAACTCAATGGCAACAGTTTGGACCGCTTTTGTTGAACTTGTAATCTTGTTGTTCTACCTGGCTCAAATCGGAGCCAGAAAGTTTTGACATTCCCTGCTCCAGGAAGCCCATTTCTATTTTCAAGGCAGATCTTGACCATGATCCCCCGTGATTGAGGTTTTCTTTATAGGGTAGGCCTGATCACGGCTTGTCGGTGGCAGAAAGAAGCTTCAAAAACGACGAAGAATGAAAACGATTCTAGTGGCCCTGAGCTTTATTTTTTCTACTCTACTTTTCTTGACCCTGTTTCAACCAAAGCTCTGCGCAATTAATAAAAAATATTTACTTTATTTTTAATTCAGTCTTTTCATATTCCAACTCACTTTCCAGCATGGAGAAAGAGATACTTCGTCTGTACCAGGAACGCATAGGTAAGTTTCTCTTCCTTTTCTTCTTCTCGCATTGCGTACAAAGCAAGTGACGACTTTGCCAAGGTAGAAAGTAAACAAAAAGGGCGGCAACCAAACACTCTGCCATCTTGGCTTAGCTTTGCTTAATATCTGTTTTTTATTCTTTGCTTTCCTATGCATATACGACAAGGGTAGACAAATATGACCAGGTGTTTCACCAGGTATCAGAGGAACTTGACCGGCTCAAGGTCACGCAGCGGGAGCTGACGGAACTGCGGTGGGACAACAACCGGCTGTCCAGCGAAATAACAGACCTGCGGGGCGATATTGCCGGCCTCAACGCCAGTCTCGTCAAGGAGCGACAGGACCACCTCGAAGTGGTTGCCGACAACGATAGGCTACGGGTGCGCGAACACGAGCTCGAGAGGCGGGTACGTGTTCTGGCTAACGTTTCCGCCAGATACTACGCCAATCAGCACGATGCGGCCGTGCGCGGTTCTGACGGCTACGGCGCAGCGTTGCGGAGTGCGTCGGAGACTACGGGCTCGGATGCAACGAGGCGTCCGCTTAAGCGCCAGAGAAACCGCGACAGCCTTTACATGGACGGCAACGACGACTATGACGGTGTTGAGGACGGTGGCGATGACGGTGGCGGTGACGACGACGACAGCCTGACAAAGGACCAGTATGACCGCAAGCAGCTTGAGATTGACAACGAGACGCTACAGCTGTCCATCGAGACGATGCGCATCCAGATAGGCGAGCAAAAGTCCAACTACAAGGAGATAATCGAGGGGCTGAACACCGAGTTTAAGGAGTACCGTGCGGCAACGGCAAAGGAATCGGCAGACAAGCTGCGAAGAATCGAGGCTCTTGAGGCCGAGCTGGCAAAGATCAAGGGTCTGTACCGAGAAAACCTGCGCGATCTGATTGTTTCGCGCAAGGAGGCGCAGGCAAGCAAACATAGCAGCAAGCAGGAGAGCCTGCTGTTACGGTCGGAGATCCTGACGCTGCAGCGGCGACTGGACGTCGAGATGGAGCGGGCCAGGTTTCTGCACTCGATAACGCCGTCCTCGGAGAACACCCGGCTCCCAGCAGAGTGAAAAGAAGGGTGGCACCTCCCTCTTCATCTCTCTGGTGTACATGTTTTATTTGCCCACCTCTTGGACTATGTTCTGTTCTGTTGTGTTCTGTTTTGCATACTCTATGTTTCCTGGTGTGAGGAAATAAATAGTTAAATTAAACAAAATACATGCACAATGGCTACTTGCTGGGCTGAATCAGGATGCTGGGACATTCAGTCGTCCAGCATACCGTTGATCTTGTTCTGGATATCCCTTGGCGTGTACCGCATTGCTCGAGAGAAGTCGACGGACTTGTCAGGGTTCTGGCGCAGAAAGGCCTCGTAGTCGGGGATGATTGCGTCGGCAGCATCGGACATGAGCATTGCGCGGACATCCATGTCAAAGACCTCAAAGGCCTTCTGCGACCGTACCATGTCGTCGAAGGCCTGGTTGAACATTGTCAGCTTCTCGGGCGGGGTTAGAGTGGCGGCCGGGAACGAGCTCATCAGCGCCTTCCATGTAGCCACGTATCCTTTCCTGCTACGCTCGATCTGGGACTCGATGCGCTGCAGCGCCGAGCGTCCAACGAGATCGCCCAGACCAAGCGACTGCGAGTCCTCTTCGCCAGAGTACATGGTGTCCCGCAGAGCGCGTGCCAGGAAGCTGTAGTTGTTGATCAGGAAGACGAACTGCAGCGTCGGGCGCTTCATCAGCTTGCCGCCCTGGTCAGTGGCAAAGGCAATTGCGTCGATGACGTCGCGCAAGTAGTGTTGGAATATGGACAGCCCGTCGCTTGGGTCGCTGGCATGATGGCCAACGTGGCCAGAGCGCTGCTGCTGCTGCTGAAGATCCTTTGGCTTCCAGTTGCCGTCGCCCAGAGGGAGGAATATGTTGACAAGAAGATCCTTGTAGCCGATGACATACGAAAGGAAAGTGACGGCGTTGTGCACAAGCTCGTTGACGCCGCCGCTCTGCTTGGGTGCCCTGCCATCCTTGAACGGCGCGTATAGGATGCCAACCAGCATGGTGAACGACTTGCCCAGAAAGTGCTGCAGACGCGACACCAATTTGGCCATACCGCTGCTCTGGCGCTGCTCGCGCGTCAGCAGCAATGCAAGCACGGCGTCGTTCTCCAGCAGATAACCGTAGACGTCCAGCGCATGGAGAACCTCGTACAGCGGGGCGCTGAGGAAATAGGACAGCATCTTCTCGCCCATGTTCATGTAGGCCTCAAGCGGACGGTCGACAGAGGCAAGGAATGTCTTGTCGCTGATGACGGTTGGCATGATGTGGCGGACCAGGTCGCGCTCGGCCTGGAAGAGCTTGACTATGTTGACCGTGTACTGCGCAAAGGGCGAGGAGCCGGCCTCGTACCACTGGTCGTTGCGCACAGTGCAGAAGCGGAACTCTGCAGGACTCGGCCCGCCAGCCGAATCGCCGCCGTAGCCGTGCTGGCCTGGCGGACCGGAGGCATCAAAGCTGTTGGACCGGATATAGACGTTGCACATGTCGCCAAACTGTGCAAGCGACTTTTGGATGTGGCGCGTGCGGATGCTGGCATATGTGCTGGTCAGCTTCAGATCGTGGCTCACCTCGTCGTTGACAAGATTCAGGTACGTGGCAAGCATGCTGAGCAGCTTGACGGTATCTGTGGGGAACGATGGGATCTCGGAAGCGTTGCTGTATGCGGCAGGATCAACCCCGCCGCTGTGCTCCTTGAGCCACTGGCTAAACAGCTGCGACAGGTTGCCCAGCCCAATCCGAAGCAGCTCGTGGATCTCGCGCCTGCTGTCCGAGGCAGACTCAAGATCCAGCAGACGCAGCGCGTCGCTGGCGTCCTTGAGACGGTTGATAGAGTCCAGGTAAGGAAGCAACTCGCTTTCGTCGGGGCCGGCGCGGATGGTTTCGGCCTCGTCCTTGGCGACGTTGAAGAACAGAAGAATGTCGTCAAGCGAGCCCATTGTTGTTTCGATGTTGTCGTAGAGACGGGTTAGCTTCTGCGTGGACTTGTAGATGGGAGCGATGATCCGGCCAAGGTTCTTCAGACGGATGTCAAAAACCTTGAGCAGCTGCGTTGTCTTCTCGGCAAGGTTGTCCATCTGCTCGAGGCTCTCCCGCAGGAATTCGAGCTCGCCCTCCTCTTCGTCGACATTGTCGTACAGGTAGTTGTTGTCCGGGGGCATCTCAACCAGGATGTGGAGTGTTTCGGGAGAAGACGAGGAATTAGATTGAATGAACAGATGCTGGTGCGGAAAGAGGGCAAATGAGCATAAATAAGTATGAAAGAGAAACGAAACACACAACACGCAAGAAGAGAAAACAAAAAACAATGGTGGCAGAGAAAGAAAAGACCAAAGAACGGCAATATTCGAGTCAATGCATTAACTTTCAGCAACACAGAACTTTACTTTTGGCAGCAGAGCATAAAACATAAAAGCATATAAAAAGGGAAGAACATTGCGCTCAGGGAAGGAAAACCCCGCCTCAGGCAAGCTTCTTGTCGGTAGGCCAGGCCTTGGTGATATCGTCGCTCCGCAGCGCAGCCTTCTTCTCGGGCGTGGACAGCAGACGGTCGAGCAGCGGCAGCGTCAGCGCAGCGTTGGCGTGTTGGACGGCGGGACGGTTCGGATTGGCAACGAGACGCGGCCAGTTGAGCAGCTCAGCGGTGTGGCTGGCCTTGACGGCCGAGAACACCAGCGCCAGAACAGCCACCCAGCTGCTGGTAAACACAACGTTGCTAAGCGAGAACCAGCGGCCGTCGCGCGGGTAGAAGAAGGCATAGAAAAGCATGAACAGACACACGTAGACTGTTCCCACCAGCGCCTTGGCCTCCAGCGTCTGCTCGTCGGCGAAAGGGCTGGCGCTGTCTGGCTTCACTCTGTAGGCGCCCAGCAGCAGATCAATGGCATCCTGGCGCTCGCCGTCAAAGAAGTTGCCGCGCACATACCGCTCCACCGAGTTGCGGCCATCCTGCAGCGCGCCCATCTTGGTGCGCTTGCCCGTGCGGGTAAAGTCGGTCTTCAGCGCGCCAGTGCCCGAGTACGCGCAGCTCACAGCGTCGGCGTTGTCGGCCCACACGTTCCTCAGCATCGACTGCAGCCCCGGAAAGATCGCAATTGCATCGGTGTCCGAGAACACACCCGCCTCGCGCAGCTGCCGCGTCAGCACTGCCCGCGCCAGCTCCGACTGCACGACGTTTGTGCGGTCCAGACAGTCCATGCAGTTGGTGCGCATCACGCCCGTCTGCAGATGTTGCTGCTCAGTGGCATCGTGCTTTGTCTTAAAGTAGCCAAAACGGGTGTTGTACTCGGCCAGCTCGTCCAGCAGAATGCTGATGCGGTCCCAGCGCATCTTGCTGCACTCCTTGTGGAAGTCAAAGTGTGTGTAGTGGTAGTGCGGGTTGTTGAACTCGGCCGACAGCTTGGCAAAGGCGTCGCCCATGGGCTTCTCGTACTTGACCTTGTTGACCAGGTTGACAGCAACAACCTCCGAGTACATGTCAACCATCCGCGCCATGTGCTTGTTGAAGCGCTCGCGGCTGGCATCAACCTCGACCTTGAGATTCGGCACGTAGCGCATGTTGATGACCTGCGCCCACTGCACCGGAATCGACCCACGCACCTGCACATACGACATCTGCGCGCCAGCCAGTTTTTCGTCAGGCGTGGAGGCGTTGGCTGCTGCAAAGTCCACTATCTGCTCGGTCTCGGCAAAGTTCGACACGTTGCCTTCCTCGTCGGCGCCGCGCGAAAAGTACCGCGTGCCCTGGCGCTTGCGTCCGCGTCGCGTAATCACCACGTAGTTGAACACTGTGCCTCGGATCGCCACCTGCTTGCACGCAAAGAACCCGTGGATCATGGGCTGCACAAACACCCCGGCCTTCTGGCTGGTGCTGGCTGCTGCCATCAGCGGCTCTGCAAGATACTTGTTGAAGAAAAACTCGTCGTTCGCTGTCTTGTACAAGTCACTGCTTTCACCGCTATTCTCCTCGGTCTGACGCTGCTGCTGCTGCTGCTGCTGGCGCTGGAGCGTGTTGGTGAGATCCATGTCGTACGAGAAGAAGAACGACTTCACCGCAAGCGCGCTCTCCAGCAGCCGCAGATACGTGGCCTCGTCAACCGCGTCGAATCCCGGCACTACGCGGTTGTCAGCCGCCACCTTGACTATCTTGGTCTCCGACACGCGGTACACCGTTGACGTCCCCACTGTTCCGACCGCCTCCCTGCCGGTTATCAGGATCATGTACGCCCCGCGCTGCAGGTTGATCATCCCCACGATTCCGTGCGCTGTGATCGTCCGCTGCGGCGCTCCTGAGAGCCCGCCCGCTTTGTCCGCTAATGTTGACGCCGCCTTCACCTCGCCGCTTGTGCGGTCAATGCGCAGCTGCTCATCCCCCGCGCCTCTGACTGCCTCGACTGTTACCGTCGACTGGTAGAACGAGCTACTCACAAAAATTTCAGAACCCAAGAACATGTGTCATCCGTTGTTAGTATCTACTCCTGTTGCTCCGTCAGCGGTGATGCTGCCCTCGCTTGCTAATTCATGCTCCTTGCAAAGCCCACTTACATTTTAAACGACTGCTGCGCTGTCTACCGTCGTACACATCATAAAAACAGTACGGTGTCGTAAACACAAAAAAGAAATGTCATAATGACCTGTCAGTACTATATGCTAGCGTGGTGTTCTGTTAATGCTTTAAAAATCCACCGTGTCTGGCCCAGATTCTCCCTCCAACGCTAATTTGCCATGGGAGGTGTGACACTTACCACCATCGTCGTCGCTGCGATTCAAACACTAATTTTACTTTAATCACCTGCTGTGAAAGCCACGTGTGCTTAGTGCTAATTCGGAAATGCGAACAGGTAGTTAATGTTTCTTGCTTCTGCTGGCTAAAAATATATAGAATATGTGAGTGTGCTGGAATGGATATATGAATTCAGTAGAGTAGAGTGGGTAGGAGAGTGCTCGGGCTGAGAAGAAAAGGCGAGAAGCAGAAACGGAAATGTAGAAACCCACAAGACCTGTGCAAAATATGAAAAGAACCGGAAATGGAAAACTAAAAGGCGTTTGGAAAGAGAGAAGAGAAAAATAAGCCCTATTTTAGAACGAGAGTGCCACTGCCTCTTGTCACAATGGTCACGCTTCCAATTCCAAAATAGACGTGAGCTGGCTGCAGTTGAAGCTGATGATGGCGATGATGATGAAAGAGCCCTCTGTCTATGGCTTCCCACACTAAGCGCACGAGCTTGTGGATGCAGGGCAGGAAAAAAAAAAAAAAGAAATGTGCTTTCATGTTCCTCTCCAATACTCCTGCATCCAGCTTATCAGCAATAACATTTTGGGTTTCCGGCTCTGTTCTACAGCTCGTTTCTTCTCTTTTTGCTGATCAGGAATCACCACCACCACCAGATTCCGTCAAGAACCTCCGCCAATTCCAGAGTGGTGCTTGGCGAACGCCGGTGCTTCTTCTTTGCAGCAGCACCATAGTTTTCTTTCTTTCTCTTCTTCCTTTATGTACAAGGATGGGTGCATACAGAAGAACCATCTCTCTTTTGCTATGCTTTGCTTTGCTTTGTCTTGCCTTGTCTTCCAGCGTAAACGGGAAGCTTGCTCGCACATCCTTTTATAATTGGCCATACGTCACTTTTTCTATTTATAAATGCCACACTTTCAAAGAAAAGCTGACCAGGCCTGGCTCAGACTGCTCAATCTCAAAAATCCCGCCAAAAGAAAAAGCACAAAAGGGAGTCAGCCCCAGATGGCTCGGTCCAAAGCAACAACAGCAAAAGCAACGGTCTATGTAAGGAAGGCTGCCAAGATGGCCGTAACAGTATGTAAATAGATTAAATAAACGAAGTACAAATCACTTGCGGCCCGAGCAGCCCAAAAGAAGCCCACATCAAACCTTGGCTGATCCCTTTTGGGGGGGGGGAACAATCGAAAAAGAAAGCAAAACGCACTTCAGCAAAGTGTGCTATGCAGCTGGTGCGACAGACCATCAACATGCCGCATGAGGACGCATTGTGAAAACGAAGATGTGAAAAAGAGAGGGAGGGCGTGATGACTGGCACACTCAGCAGCAGTAGAAATAAAAATAAAATAAATTGCCAGTTGTGCAAGACCGTTTGCCAGCCATCAAACAAGCCCGGGCTGGGATGTGACGGAATGGAATTGGATGGGGGGTGGGTGGGGAGCCCGGGCGTTTCATTCTCAGGAAAGCTCTTCGCTGCAGCTTTACTTTCCAGATTTCTTCCTTTATGGCTTGCAAACCGCCCACCAGCCCGCTTCATTGTTATTGTTTTTTGCTCAGCTGCGGGCCACGAGCCTGTTTCCACTTGCGTGACGAAAAATCTCTCACTTCTGCCTGCCTTTTTTTTATTTTAGCAGGCAAGTCGCAAAAATGACTTAAACGTCCCCTCCCGCCCTCTCTCTCTTGAGTTAAACTCTCTTTTTTCCCCTGTCTTGTTTCGCAAACGACATTTACGGGCTTTTATATCCATTTTGTTTATTTTCTCAGTTTTTCTTTTGTTCTTTCCATCTAACGCAATACGGGCTTGTTCTGGTAGCAAGCGGTTTTTTGTTTTTTTTTCTTCACTTTCTCCATTGCTTATCTGCTAGCCACCCAGCCTTCTCTACTTGCCCCCTTCCCCTCCCCCAGCCATGCACTTCTCAGCCAGTCTTGCGGCCGCGACGGCCCTCATTGCCAGCTGCGCTGGACACTCGATGCTGTCGACGCCAGCGCCGCGCGGAAACACAAAGTGGTGGGGCACATGCTCGGCCGGAGCCGGATGCAAGGGCCCCTGCGATGCGCCCAAGGCCGACGCGCCATTCAACAGCATCTACGTGGCAAAGAAGTACGTGCAGCGTGGGCAGAAGCTCGAGGTTGTGTGGAACCGGCTGAACCACCCTGGCGGTTTCGTGCGGCTGGCAATGGTGCCATTCGACCAGTCCGACAGCTGGACTGCCTTCAACGACAACGTACTCAAGTACACGTGTTACGAAACGACATGCAAGACCTCGAAGCCTGAAGACACGACCTTTGGCTACCTCAACGGCAGCGGCGACAGCCCGTGCACCACCACGGTGACGGTTCCCGAGAACATTGCCGACGGCACCGCCGTGACGCTCCAGTGGATCTGGTACGGCGGCGGCATCTACTACGGCATGCCCGACACCTCGTTTGGCGAGTACTACGGCTGCAGCGACATGATCGTGTCGGGCGGACCGACGTCCAAGACGAAGCCGGCTGCGACGTTTGTGGGCGGCGATGCCACGTACCCCAACAGCGATGTGTGCAAGTACTGGGGCTCCAACAAGGTTGGCGACTGCAACTTTGGCACAAAGGTCCCTCCCAACCCCAGCGACGCTGATCTGCTTTCGCAGTCCCTTGAGCCCTGCATTCGTGGGCCTCAGAAGAAGGGCAAGCCCTATGGATTCGACTCGTCCGATGAGTCCGGATATGCCAACCAGACAATCTCCTCCTCTTACGACGCTCCCGCCGACGACAGCGCGTCTTATTCTTCCCCTGACGCTCCTGCTGCGCCGGAGACTGATTCCGTTCCCGCCCCAGAGTCGACCCCCGATACGCCTGCCGTCTCTGCTCCAGAGGCTGCCGCCGAGACTACTCCTTACAGCGAGGCCGGTGCCGCTGATGCTGGGTACTCTGCACAGCCTTCCTCTGCTGTTGGTGCTGAGGATGCCACTGCTGATGAGCCATCCACTGACTCTGAGCCCCAAAAGTGCATTCCGCGTCCAGCCAGCGCCTTCTAAGCAAAGGCAGGACGTATGGATGGAACCAAGTATGTAAGAGCAGGGAATGACTGAGGACTTGTGAGTGAAATTACACCACCTTCTTTATTTGTTTCCCTAATGATAGAACCCCCCCCTTTTCTCCCCTTCCATTCCCGTTAACTTTTTTTCTTCATCTTTTCGGCAAGCCCTACAAAAAAGGGGATATACAAGAGGAGGGAGGTGTGCTGTCCACGATAAAGAAGCATTCTTCTTTTACCGGCGGTGCCTTTCTTTTCTTTTTTGTTGTTGCCTTTTTTGTGGCATTCTTCTGACGAAATAAATCATTTTAAAAAATAACGATGGCAGTGACAATAGAGCACATGGTCGGTCCATTGAAGACCGTCTGAATGCAAATGCTAGATGGGACTGCGGGTCAGACTATCACCGCCACCAAGACCAACCCACCAGACTGACGTCTTCTTCTCTTTGTTCACGCAGCTTGCCGGTGGTATGGTCAATGAATAAAGGAAGCACATGTTCGGTCTCCCGTTGTTCGGGCCGTCCTTGGCACATGTATCGATGGGATGTTGGACAAAACAATGAACGCACTACTGATAAAGAAAAGCCACCTGCAAACGTCGCAAACATAATGAATGAACAAAGCTCATCTTCCTCCCTTTTCACTTGTATCCAATATGCCAAAACGGACCTCCATAGAACGCTGTGAATCGGCGGGCTGAAACAGGGCTCGGCTCTTTTGTTTATTTACTTACTCGAGCCAACAAGGGATAAAAAGAAGGAAAAAGAATATTCATCACTCCTCATCCACAAACTGCATTGCAAACTGGCCCAAGTAAGGCAACGTAAACCGCTCAAAAACGGATCCATCAATGTACGCGCGCCGTGCCATGTATGCGCTTGCTGCAATCGCCAGGATCCACGTAACCCAGTACAGAAAGCTGGAGATGAGCGCGGTCACGATCAACGCAACAATGAACGCTATCGACATCAGCGTCGACTGCCACGCGTGGAACCGCACGTAGTCGTTCTTCTTCTCCATTATCAGCAGAAACACTCCTACACAGAAAAAGATTGTACAGACATCATCAACGGTATTCTTTGGATTAGCACCAGTCACTATGCCATTCCGCCCTCGACAAAGCACTCTGGAAAAAAAAGGAAAGAGCAACTGGAAGGGAGCCAAGGATGTGCTGGTCTGTGTGGCGTATACATCGCCTTCCTTATATGGGAAGATCTGTTTAGGCTCCCTCCCCCAGACCGCTTGAATGTCTGGCTGCCATCGCTCCTCACCCAGCTTCTGCACCATTTTCAAAAGCCACACCCACCCGTTTGCTCCTCTCCATCTCACACTTCATACAAGGTCTTTTCCTCTTTTTCCTTTTCTTCCTTTTCTTCTTCTTCTTGTCCATACCTGAGTATATGCACAGCAGATAGGCAATCGCTGCCTCGACGTCGTGTCGGATGGGGAGCGACGTCTCGTACCGGCTAATACGCTGGCCACCGTCCTGCGAATTAAACGTCGATGGCCCAGCAGTCGGCTCTCCGCCGCCATACCCATATCCTCCGCCGGCCTGGCTGCCGTCACTGTTGGCTGCTCCTTCTCCCACCATATCGACAACAAGAGAGTCGCCGCCGCCGCCCTGCTGCCCTCCTCTTCCTCCCCGCCCCGCACCCCCGCCATAGCCCCCGCTATTGTACGGATGCGACGAGTACCCGCCGCTGCTTGTGCTGTGCTGTGTCTTGAGCTGCGACCGCGTCTCCGAGTCGTCGTCAATTGGCCTGTAGTCGGACATTATACGATTGCAGCCGCTTCTGTGTGCGTGTGTTCCGCAAAAGGCGTGCCGCGTGCTGATTCAAACGTTTGCTAGATAAGAAAGCGAAAGGTGAAAGTGAAAGATAAAGGGTACAGCCGAAATTCAAAGAGACAAAAAGGGAAAAGTTGATAATAAAGAGAGAAAAGAACAGAAAAAGAAAGCTCCGCCTGCCTGAATATGACGTCTACAAAGCACACCCAAAAAGAGGATGTGGAATTCCTTTGGCCAGTCATGTGACCTTGGAGTTGTATTTTCAGGTTTAACGTTAACCAAGAGACTGGAGAAAAGGGCAGCTCAGGATAACCCGTTCCTGAAGCTGTGGTGGATGCGCATGGCCTTTCACAACATGATGCACAGGAGTGCTTGCTAAATGCTAGTATTGGATATATATTGTAGACATGAAAACAAAGCGACGCATCATCTCCTGTCTAATTTTTGGTGGTTGTTGCAGCAGTCGTAAAGATGGCGGCAACGAAGAAAGAGCATCTTTCTCCCAGAAGCTCAGATGCCCTCGGGCGGCAGCGCATAAATACCATTGCTTGCGGGCAGCCAGCCCATCGACACGTACCACTCGTAGATCTTGCTTGTCTTGTTGACATCGATGCGGCAGAGCCGCTGGGCGTCGCGCTTTTTGAACGATCCAGGAGGACGGCTGCGGGACTCCTTGAGCAGCGTGTGCTTGATTGACAGGTACTGCTCGGGCATGATGCGCAGCACCGAGCAACAGTGCTGCTCGGCCGCAGCCAGCTTGTCCGCCATCGGCTTCTCCGCAACGTCAATTGGGTCGGCCTTTGTCCACTTGACAGTCGACTGCGCAAGCGGCGGCGCTATCTGGGCAAGATCGTCATTGCTGCCGCTGGCAAAGTCCTGCCCAAGCCGCTCGTAGGAAGGCATGTTCTGTCCATCTGCAGCCTGCTCCAGAGCGGCGGGTGCTGGTGTGTCTGGCTGGCTGTTTGCCTGGCTGTTCGTCTGGCTGCCATTGGTATCATCCCTGTCTGCCGCATACATGTCATCGACATCGTCGGCAGCGTCGCCCTTTGCAGAAGCCACCAACCCACCCCTGCCGCTCTGGGTTCTCAAATCATCGCCGTCTTCGTCGGTCTCGGCCCCAGCCTTGCTGCGGCGGTAATTTGTAGGCGTGCCAGGCACCTGCCCGTCGATGTCAGCCAGATCGTTGATATCGCTGGCCGTTGTTGTGACCGAATTGGCGTCATCGTTGTCCAGCTGTGTGGAAAATACAGACTGCTCCAGCTGTAGGTTGTGGAATCTCCCGGATCTGTTGCGTCGTCCATGCGCGGCTGACGGTCGGGACCTGCCGGAGCCGCCGTTCGTGCTGCGACGTGTGCGGCCATGGCCTGACGACGCATGCGACTTGTGCACAGACGCGGCACCCGATGCCTCGCTGTCAATCAGCGCCTGGACGTATTCGTGTGGATTGCGCAGATAGTCGTCGCTAAACGACAGACGAAACGCCCTGCTGGGCACGCCTTCTAGAGAGACAGATCCACCAACCCCGTCATTCTCTGCGCGACGCGTGTGCCCGTGGGTGCTAATACTGCCGTTTCTCCCCGCAGTGTCTGCACCACGCAGTAGCGGCGATTGCGACAGACACCCGTCGAGCGACATGCAGCGCGTCCTTGCCGTCGGTGGTTTTCTAGGAAAAGAATCGCTTCCAGCAGCGCTCTTTGGCGTGCCAGCACTTGTAGCTGTCTGAGGAGAGCGCATCGGATGCAATTGCTTGCGTTTGCTGACGCGTAGTTGCTGATGTGTCAGACCACGCGGCAGCGCACACGGATGTGCCTTCAGCTTGTATCTGGCGCCATGGCCATGGCCATTGCCGTCTCCTCCTCTTCCTCTTTTGCCCAGCAGCTGTGTCCTCACCATCGACGCATTGGGGACGCGGTCCCAGAAGGATTGGTGTGCGACAGAAGCAGGCATGGCTGTTCGTAGCGTGTATGTCGATGTCTTACTGTGCGTCTGGCTGCCCGGCTATCTTTCCAATCGCCACTGCAGTCCTATTTGGGCGGATGCGTGCAGGGAGAGCAAGCAAAAAAGAAGAGGATTATTGATATAAAAAGCACTAATGCAAGTAGACGGAAAAAGAACAAGAAAAATCCTGCCGAGAAGTAGAAAAGAGAAGATGGGTTTTGCATCTTTATTGGACACAATGGCTCCTGTTTTTTTTCGCCTAGCTGCTGCGATTTGGCTTTAGCATTTGGATGATGATGATGATGATGATGATGGGGGTTGTTGGAGGGAAAGCTGTTGTGGCTCAAATTCACCAGCCCCCGAGTCTGTTGTTGTGCGCCGGCTGCCTGTCCATCGTCTGTTCTGGCGTGTTTGTTTTCCTTTCTCTTGCGCAAACACTTGTTGCTTTTGCGCACACCCTTTGTCTAGGAGACAACCCTTTCCCTCACTCAATGGCAATTGCCCTCTCCCTCCCCCCTCCAGCCTCTGGACGATACCCTAGGGAATCCCAAATGCCAGCCAGCTCTGCTTGTCGGCAGCAACAGCCACACACGCCATTCTCTCCCTTCCACCCTCTCTTTTCATCCCTCCGACGTCGACTGTTGAGTAGATGGAGCATTGCTTTGGCTGTACCAGGGAAAGTAAGCACAGAACAGTGCATACCAGTCAAGCAAACGAGCACGCTTGCTTTGCAGCCGAGCTGCATCAAGCCGGTTCAACGGCCCGATCTGGAATCGCTTCCTGCATGTCTGGCAGTTTACATTCAAAGTAGAAAGGCAGGTGGATACGCTAGTAATCTGTGTTTTCCAAGTGCTAAATCCTTGCTGAGCGGAAAACAGAAAACAGAGTCCCAACCCTTGTTTCTTTCCAATGGATGCAATTATAAGAGTACTGTAGAGTATGTGCTGAATGCGAGCGATATGCGTGTTAGTTCACACCACTGTGGCTTGGAACATGATGAAATGTCAGCGTTTGGCTAGCTATATTGTTGATAATGAGAATGAGAATGAGAATGAAATAAGGATAGAGCTAGTTGAGAACCCCACTCGCTACAGGTTGCCACGGATCTCTTGCTCGCGCTCAATAGCCTTGAACAGCTGCGAAAAGTTGCCAGCGCCAAAGCCCTGGTGGTTGTGTCTCTGAATGAACTCCAAGAAGACGGTCGGACGGTCTTCCAGGGGCTTGGTGAAGATCTGCAGCAGATACCCCTGGTCGTCAAAATCGACCAGGATGTGCAGCTTCTCGAGCATGTCAATGTCCTCGGTGATGGTGACGCGGCTGTGGCTGAGGCGCTCACGCAGGTCGTCGTAGTAGGCCTTGGGCGTTTGGAGGAACTCGGCGCCCCTCTTCAGCATATTGCCGACAGCGGCAATGATGTCGTCGGTACGCAGCGCAATGTGCTGGATGCCCGGGCCGCCGTAGAACTCGATGTACTCGTCGATCTGGCTCTTGCGCAGCCCCTTGGCAGGCTCGTTGATGGGCATCTTGACCTTCTCGTTCCACTCGGCCATGACAATGGATCTCAGCGAGCTGTACTCGGTGTGGATGTCCTTGTCGTCAACGGACCAGAACCTGTGGAACCCCAGCATCTGCTCGTACTTCTCGGTGACCGGCAGCATCTCGTTCTCGGGCTGGTTGGACACGCAGTGGTCGATGAAGCAGACCGGCACGGCAGGCAGCACATCGTCCAGCGCGCCGGGCCCGGCTGCAGACGCAAAGTGCGGCAGAAATGCGCCAGAGTACCCGCCGGCCTGCACAAAGGTGTGGTCGGTGTCGCCGTACACGCGGATGGTGGCCATGACAACGCTGCCGTGGGCGTCCTTCTCGACCCAGGGCTCGCGCACCGACGTCGCGCCCTTCGCAACGGCCAGACGGTAGCACTCGCGCGCATCGTCAACGGCAAAGGCAACGTTCTTGACGCCGTCGCCATGAAGGCCCAGGAACTCGGTCATCTCGCGGTTCCCGGGTCTCAGGGCGGATTGGAACATAAAGGCCACATCGCCGTTGCCAACCACGTGGCTGACAACATCGCGATGCCCGGTCTCCAGTCCCTGGTACCCAAGGTAGTGGAAGCCAAAGTGGGTCACATAGTAGGCGGCGGCCTGCTTGGCATTTCCAACCCAGAAGGCGATGTGGTGGAAGGCTTCGTAGTTTACAGTTGGCTTGGCTCCTTTCTCGACATAAGAGGTCATGGACACACACAGAGAGAGAGGGGAGAGACTGTTGGTGTAGCTGTTGAGCGTTAATGTGATAACAACAAAGGATGTTAATAAAAGGCAACAGGAAGAGTATGAACCCGAATGGTAATAGGTAAAAAAAACATAGAATGTGTGGGCGAGTCCAGCCTTTTATTTATTTTTGTCTTGTGCTCTCGTTTGTCTACCCGCCTGTTTGTCTGTCAGTCTGTTTGTTTGTTTGTTTGTTTTGCCAGCCAAGCAATTCATTCGCTCTTGTGCTCTTCTTCTCACGGTCGGAATCGACAAGCATGAGAGAGAGAGAAAGAGGAAAATTGTCCGACATTCCGTTCCGCTTGGAAGCACAGACAACGCCTACAAACAAAGGAAAGGATGACTGAAAAAAAAACAAACAAGCGGAAAATAAAATAAAAAGGGGGTAAAGGAGCGCTAGAAAAAAAGGAGGGGCGTGGGAGAGTAAGGAAAACAAGGCACACGGCGCTCGTTGCAGCCCTCGATGATGCATTTCGGAGTGAGGCGAGAAAGACAGACCTTGGGAACTGACACGACCGGCACGCCTGCACCGTGAGAAGAAAGACTAGCAGAACAACAAGTGTCATCTGATTGAGATTTGGCTATGATGGATGGAGAGCAGGCCCACATCCACACGGGAAGGAAACGGGAGAAGAAGAGTTTCAGGAGAAAATTAAAAAAGGATAAAAACGATGCAAGGTGGTGGAAGTGGGAGTAGGAGAAAATATTAAATGTTAGCAGAGTTCCAGCGACGGTCGTCGGAGCGCAGCGCAAGGGCCTCGATGATCAGATGGTAGAGATGCTTATAGGCCCAGACGTTGCCCTTGCGGCGCGACAGATGCACAATGAAGAAGCTGTTGAGGTTCTTGATGCGGCAGACCTCGATGGCCAGCTGCACCTCGTCGCCCGAGTCAACGTGCGGCGCGCCGTAGGGCGGGCTGGCTGTGTCGATGAAGGGACGCTCGGCCACGCTAGAGGCAGCGCCCGACGCCAGCGACGGCGCGTGGGAGAACGGCGATGGCGGAGGAAGCGGGGCCTCGGACTCCTCGGGAACCGCGGCCAAACGCGTGTCGCCGACGCCGGCAGCGATGCTGATGCTGACGCTGGGCGGCGACTCGGACATGGAGCGGCGGTGCGGCGCGGAAGGAGCGCCAAGACCCAGACTCTGCACAGGCTCAGACGCCGGCGGGAGGCTGCTGCCGCTGCTCGCGAACCAGCGCTTGCGACCAATCGTAGCACCTCCAAAGAAGCGGCGCACCGACGTCAGCGCCGAGCCGAGAGTGCGCGACCGGCGGCTGGGTGTGCGCTCGGCCGGCGGGAAGGCGGTGCGCGACTCACGCTCCAGCAGCGACGGATCCATGATGGTTGCGCGCTTCGCAGCGGTAGCACGTGGCGCGGTATCGGAGCGGAGAACCACGGTGGGCACCGACTGGCGGCGCGGCGGCGGCGGAGGCGGCGGCAGCGCAGCAGAAGAAACAGTTCCGTCTGCGGCAGCCGACAGAGTGCGCGCGCGCGCAGCAGGAGCACGGCGCGGACGCAGCACTCGGATCTTCAGACCCTCGGTCTTCAGCACCGTGAAGCCCAGCGCATCCAGTGTGCGCAGCACGTGCGAGAACAGAACATCGGGCGGCAGCTCGCTCAGCGCGTCAGGATCGATGACACCGCGATGGACACGCATGTGGTGCAGGATCTCCGAGTGCTGCTGCGCCGAATCGCGCGAGCCGCCAGCAAGCACTGCGCCGATCGACGCCGGTGCCGCATCGGCGCCCCACCGCGACGCGCGCCGACTGAACCAGCTGCGCACGCGCGCTGCCGGGCCTGTGCTTGGCGGCGCTGTCGCATCGGGGAATAGAACATCCTCCACGCGCCGCGGCACGTGCGACGCAATGCCTGCGCCCACGCCAATGCCCAGCTCCTCGCCCGCTGCGCTGCTGACCGGTTCCACGCGCGCCATCTCGGCCACTCGGCTGCGGCTGCGCGGCTGCTGGTCGGCGCCCTGTGCGCGCACGCTCTCTCGTTCCTCCTTCGCCTCCAGCGAAGATGCAGACGACATCCCGCCGTGGCCCAGCGCCAGCATCGATGTGATCGGTGCCGGCATGTCAAATGCGGCAGGAACGCGCAGCGGCATCTCTGTCGATGCAAACATCGAGGTCGGCCGTGGCCGCGCCGTGTCGCCGGACAACGGCTCTGTTGAAGCAGATGCCGGGCCATCCAGCTCGTCTTCCGATGGTGCACGGCCCTTGGTCGACGCTGAGCTGACACCCGATGCCGGTGCATCTCCCACGCCGGCTCCAGAGTCTGCACCAACCGCATCGGCATCGCCACTGCTGCTTGCCACCTGCTTGTTGTTCGCCGCCTGCTTGTCGTGTCCCATCAGTGCAGCCTGTGCTGCTGCGCGCGCCTGCGCAATTGCCTCGGCCGTTGGTGGCAGCGGCAGCGGCAAGGCTGTTGCGTCTGTCTTACTCTCGCCGTCTGCCGCTGCAAACTCGACCTGGATCGTGTGCCGCTTTGTCTTCTTTGCCTGTGCATCCGGCGCCGCCGGCGAGTTGTCACTGTCGCCGCTCTGCCCGTTGCCATGTGCTGGGTCCGCAAATGCCGATGCAAACGGCCGCAGCCAGTCGTGCGCCCGGATCTCGTCCAGCGTTGCGCGCTGCCGCGGATTGGGCACCAGCATGCGGTGCAGAAGACTGCGGGCTGCTGCACTGACGGTGTCGGGGAATGCCAGCGGCGTTGTCAGAATGTAGTTGTACAGCTGGTTGATGTTGTCGCCCTCTGGGTTCGACGGGTCGTCGTCAAACGGCAGGTACCCCGCCAGCATCGCGTACAGAATCACTCCGCACGACCAGATGTCCACCGCCGGCCCCACGTACGGCCCGTCAGACACCACCAGCTCAGGCGCTGCGTAGCACGGCGACCCGCAGCTCGTCGCCATCAGGTCGTCGCCCGCCCCGCCAAACTGGTTGGCAAACCCAAAGTCCGTGATCTTGATGTTGCGGTTGTGATCCAGCAGCAGATTCTCCTACAATAAGCCGTCTTGCAAATCGCGCACGAGTCGCTCAGTATTAGTCGCCATGCCCTATTTATCTTCATCATCACTTCTTTTCTTTCACCACATATCCATTAGCCCCTGCATCATCTACGTACCAGTTTGAGATCCCGATGAACAATGTTGCTTGAATGCAGGTAGCTGACCCCTGCAATCAGCTGCGCAAACAGTCGGCACGCATCGTTCTCCTTGAGCTGCCGGTGCGCAAGTATGTGGTCGAACAGCTCGCCTCCCGACGCGTATTCAATCACTATTCCAATGTACCGCTCGGTCTCGATGATATCGTGCAACTTTACAATGTACGGAAAGTCCACTGCCTACAGCTGTCCACCCAGAATGTGTAGAATCTTTAACTGATTTGTGCTGCTGTTGTTGTTGTTGTTGACAAGAGAGAGGGGAAGTGAGAAGGTGCTCTCTGTGCCTGGCTGGCCTTTGTCTTCATGGTCTAGCTCCGTCTAAAAATAGATCCAAAGGTCACTGTGCTCTCGTCTGTCCACGATCCCCCAACTCCCTCTTTTCCTCCTCCGCTGATCAGCAGCTAGCAGTGTCTTTCTTCTTAAAATCGGAGAGCGAGACACACCCAAAAATAAACCAGAACCAGAAACAAAAACAAATACACATACACACTTCCAAAATGATGTGCTGCTGCTTTTGAAAAAAAAAAAACAGACCAGCACCAAGGTACATCATCCGCTAATAGAAATAAGGTTTTCTTTTGGTAACATCAACAAATTCCACTCTCCCCTTCCATCTTTGCTGCAAAGACCGACCCACAAAGAATACCAAAAACGAAAACAAGAGCAGAAGCAAGAGAAAAAGCAATAAAAATTGTGTGTTGATTTTCACTTTGGTTGCTCTAATGTCTTTCCTTTTTTGGTTTGTTTTGATGATGTAGTGGTATGAGCACCGCAGGAAGAATGCATTTCCATGCTCACATACCGCCTTCTACATCATCATCATCACCACCACCAACAACAAAAACAACAGAAATAGGAGGAAATATACGTCGCTTAAATAATATTCCATATTTACCTTGAGTGCCGCAATCTCGCGCTTTATCTTTGACAGCTTGACTTGGCTATCGATGCTTTCTTTTTTGATCAGCTTGATGGCAACCTACATTCGCAAATAGTAAACAATACATTCATGAAATTAATCGGAACACCCCTTTTCACCCACCATTCAATGCGCTCCAACGCACACATTACATGTCTGCCATGTATCGTAGCAACAAACGACATGCAGACCCACCACCACCACCACCATCATCATTCTGTCTGCCTTCACTTTGTCTTTTCGTTCACACATTCCCCCAAACTATGTTTGTCGGCGCTTATTCTCAATATATGCGCCATCCTCTCCATCCCCCAAAAATTAGAAGGAACTGCAGGAAACCCTCACCTCCACAGTATTCCAGTTCCACAAAACAGACGCAAAAGAACAAATAGTAAATCCACATCAACAGAACGAATGTGTGGACAGATGGAATGGATAACTTACCTCTTCGCCCGTTTCTCTGTGTATAGCGAGCTTCACCTTGGCAAACTCGCCCTCGCCTATGGTCTGGAGAAGGAGATATGGTCCAAAGAATGTATTTTTGGGCTTTCGTCTGCCATTAACCGACGGCCGACTGCCGGTCTTGGTGACCGTCGCAGCTGCCTGAGTCATTGTGATAGGAGTTGCTATCATGCTGTCAATAAAGTACAAAATGTAAGAAAAAGAATGAGATTAATAAGAAATGGACGTGGTAAGGAACAAGTGTCAGTTACAAAAAGAAAAGAGGAAAGGAGAAAAGTAAAAAATAAATGGGTGTTTTTTTGGCTGGTCCTTTTTTGCTTTGTTTTGTTTTGTTTTGTTGCCGTTGTTATGAAGAGCAGAAATAATGGCCAAAGGAACAGAGGGAGGAAGAAACAAAAAAAGCCCAGTTGTTAGTAAGATGACAGTAAAGACAAAAAACAACAATGGGGAAAAAGGCTAGATAAAAAACCCAGGCAACATCCAAATGGCCAAAATAAACAATGCAGAACGAAAGGAGGCTGTGTAGTGGAGAAAGATGTGTCCAACAATGCCAGTGGGGAGGAAAGCGAGAGGTAAGAAAGGAAGAGCAATAACACAAGGCGTCATTGCAATAAATATAAATGAACAAAGCTAACCAAGAGAAATGCCACCAAAAAAAAGAGAACGCATGCACGTTTCCCGACATGTCTTCCCGTTCCATTTGCCTGCCTAACGCATGCGTCCGTGGCAATGCAAAGCAGAACAGAACAGGACAGGACAGAACAGAACAAACATAATGGTAGTAGTAAGCAGCAGAGACAGCGGCTGCGGCGGCGGCTGTGCGGGACCCGTCTGGCACATAAGGGCGCTGGCTGTCCCAGCGTTCTTTTGCGTCCAAGGATCCGGCACAGCAAAGAAAAAGGCACGCACACAAGCAAAATGCAAAGAAAAAAAACCGGATGCAAAAGCATGTGGCAAGACAACACCAAAGCACGAATCAGGACAATAGCAAGAAGGAACATGGAAGCAAGAGGTATGCGTCTAGACAGTCCTGCTGCTGCCGGACGGGCGTGCGCTGCGAATAGGCCAAGCAGCGGACGGTGGTGTAGTGGAGGACGAATTAGTTGCGTTTGTGCCCTTTGCAAAAGTTTGTTTAGAGACGGAAATCTGCTGCTATGGCTCACGTCCTCCCTTGCCTTTTTCTGGCGTCAACACACGTACACTTCCGCAGTGCTCCTAGCGCATATGCATGCACGAAGCAAACAGGAAAGGCTGGAAATAGGGTGTCCAGGCACTGGAAAACAACTTGTGCATGGAAATAAACACCACGCAACAAGCTACACATGTAAATAGTGCTGGAGAAAGAAAGAGCTCATCTGCCAAAAGGACAGACGCAGAGGTTGCGGTGTCAGGGCCGGAGGAAAACATATCGCCTTCTCCATCAGCTCGCATGCGCTGTCTTTGGACAAGCCAGACACATCCTCTGTGCTGCCTCTCGTCTGCGCTGTGTGCGTGCGTGCATGGCTGCTGCCAGCGCCCTTTCTGGCAGGGTTCCTCTGTGCCCCGATTGCACGCATAGAATCCTGTTGTTTTGTTTGGTGAGGGAAAAATCAGCGCATTGCTGGTGGCAGGTGGATTCTACTTACGTTCTTGTGGATTGTAGGCGTCGCTTTGTGCGCGTATGGCGGGGCGTTGACAATGGTGCCCGAATAGAGGTGCCTCTTGGGAAAGATAGCGATAGAAGAAAAATACAAGCCAGAGTCAATATCAAGGCGGTCTGTGTACGACGTGCTGCCTTGGGCGAGGCGGACGGCCAAGGCGGGTTGCGATCGGTGGCGGTCTCCTTATTCTATACTGTTTTCGCAGCCCAGGGCCAACACGGTCGCTCCTTTGTGCTGCGCGGGTCCCGTGCTCCTTGTCTGGCGTATTTTCTGCGTGGAATGCAACAGCAGTGCCAAATAAGGGTGAATTGGAAGCAATGAAGCAGATGAGGCTAGCTGGAAGACCGACGCTCGCTTTTCTGTGCTGGACGTTAGCGCCTGGTTGTCTGCCGTGTGTTCGGTTCAGCGGTCGGCCGCGTGTCGAGCGAGAAATTTATATTTGCGCCAAATGGCTCCGAATGCGTAGGTAGCTTAAACGGAGGCAGTAAGTAAATAAACGTGTGGTGATTTCAATAGAAGCTGAAAAAGAGCAAAACCAGAAAAAAGGCTCAGCGCAGATGACAAAGAAGATGCATCAGGCGGCTGCTCTGCTATCCGCAAGTCCTTCTTGAAACCTGCAACAGGCCTGTTTTCGCTAGAATTCGATTTTGCAGTGACATTCGTCTAGCGCTTGCTCCCTCCTCGGCCCGTATTGTTGTTGACCTTTTTTCTTCTTTTCTCTTGCTTTATTTTTATCCTCTCCAGGCTGCGTGCGTTGTGTTGATGGGGGGATATAAAAACAAGCGAGCGAGTTAGGAAAGTGATTTTCTTGTGTTTACATCTTTGCGATTTGCTTAGTGGTCCCCTCCTTTCTGCTCCAACGAACAACAATAGTTCCTCCCGTTTTCTGCCGCCAAGTGGTCTGTAGCTCACGCCTTCGCCCTTTCTTTGCCGCCGTCTCTTTGGCTGCAAAAGGAAAAAACGACGGCCGTCGATTCGCCGTCCGCTGATTTGTTTTCCTGGACCACTTGCTGGCCAGAGACCGCAGACCGCCGTCATCTCCCCGCCTTTCATTGTTTTCTGTCGCGCATTGTTCTGGCCCACGCCAGTTGGCCGCTCTTCACAATGCGCCAAATCCACTCCACGCCAGACGACACAACCAGCGCAGGCCAGAGCCACCTTCTACTGCTTTCGATCGTGTCCACACGCACGCCCGGCGCTTGTTCATGGGCTGTGCGTGCTAGGCTTGCAGGCGCCCGCTAATTAATTACTGGGCCAATGCCACCGCAGTAGCAATGTAATGCACCTTGCCGCTGTGTCTTCTAGTTTAATGTAGTGCAGTGCAGTTTGGTTCTTGCTGTTGCAGCTTCTCTCGCTTTCGCATTACTGATGCTACTCGCGACGGGATAGATGCCTCATTGCAGATCGGCGTCGTCTCCATTGCTTTCAAAGTATCCTGGTGCAGTATCCCAGGCCGGCATTGAAGCTTTGCATGCAAGTGTTATTGCGTTTAATTCCCTGCTCATAAATCCTGCTTATCCACTGTTATGTTTTCTGCAAATCCAATTTGACTATGGCAATGCGCTGTTTCTCCTCTTTTGTGGAACCGCAAAGCCTGCCCCTCCCTTCTACAGCATCCTCGTTCGGACCTCGTTACTGTGCCAACGGCGGATCAGAGATGCTAGGGGCGCAGAATATGATGATTTATGGCTCAATGCAAGCCAGAATACGCCTATCTACTACCGCTTTGAGCTTTCAACCTCTGTGGTGTTGTGGGATTTGGACAGCTGCCAGCATTTTGGCTGCAGCAGGACAAATAAGCAGAAATTCATGCGCGGCGTTCCTGATGCACGTGTTCTCTACGCGCCACGTAAGAACGCGATCAATTCTGAAAGCGCGTTCTCGCTTGTGCGCAGCAAGAAAAAAGAATTAGCAAAAAGTTACATATTTTTCTGCTCGTGTCCTGGCTTTCCTCTCTTTATTCTTGTTGCTGAAGAGGTTTGAATTTATCTTCTCCTTCTTCGAATTTTAGCTGCATGCTCTTTACTTTCTATCTTTTCAATTACTCCTAGTCCTGCAACTACTTCACTGTATCTATTCGTCCTGCATTCAAAAGCAAAACACGCGGCAGCTGCAGACTGTGTGCTCTGGCTCCGTTGTTAGCGCAGCCTCACCACTGAATGGCTCAAACACCGGCATGCTTGGAAACCGACCCTTGTCTGTTACGGTCTCAGACACAAACACCACCGCCCGCCAGTCAAGACAGTGGCAGTGGCAATGGCAGCGGCAGCGGCGGCAACTGTGTACCATCCGTCAACAATGCGGGGCCTGCTGTGAAGGACGACGAGCTGTCAGATGCAGAGGTATCCGGAAGCGAGTCAGATAGCATTGATACCTCCCGAATAGTCAGCTACTCTAATTTCATTAGTCATGAGCTTCGGGGCTTTTTCAATAAAAGTCCTCTACAGTGCGTGAACAGAAACGGTGCCCGCACCGCCAGTGACGAGGATAATGTACTACAGATAAAGAGCACGCACACATACAGCGCCCAGGAGGAAGACGATGCCGGATCTGGCGATCTGTCCTTTCCAATATCAACAGCCGCCTCATTTTTGACTCCACATCTGAGATCTATTGTCGACCGCAAATGTGCTGATAGCAGCTTGCCTAATCAGCTCAACAGATCGTCTAGTACACATAATGCAGGCAAGTGTAAATATTTACATCCAAACATTGCTGATTCTTTATTATCATCTCTATTTGGCCATATCTAAATGAATTGCCGGCTAAACTGGTATTCTATTACCTACGCGTGTTCTCATTATAGATTCAAACCATCCGGATGATCAAGGCGTTGGTGCAGAAGAAATTCCCTTTAATCCAGACACATTGCAAACTCCTAATCGTGTCTATCCGCTACGCAAACGGCTAGAGAAGAACCTTCATCCATATACAAAGCTAGTGTGGACAGATCCGAATGGGCTTCTTGCAAGACATAATGTGCGTAGAGACCACTCTGTGCTTGAGGAGTTTTTGACAAGCGCTGAAGGCACAAAAAGAGCATCCCAGGCCTATATGGATGCAAATGTTGATGATCTCGAGGACGAGGATTACGTTCCTGGGTCTCCAGGCGAATTTGCAGACGAAGAGTCCCAACAAGCTGCAGAGAATATCCACGTCGACGTTGATAGTCCTACATTTAGATCTCCAAAAGGCCGAAATGGTATCACATACAAGCATGCCGCAAGCAGACGGAAACACAGATTACATGGCACACCGAGCAAGCGTGCCCGGTACGAGCAGCGGGTTGCTGATATACTAAATAAACAGCCCGGACAGAGCGGTTATGCTTCAGACTTGGTTGACATGGACCTCGATCAGCTTCCTAGTATCAGCTCATTGCTAGGATCCCGAAACGATGATGACAGTACTCATTCTAACAGTAGTAAAAGAGGCCATGTCGATCCGTTTGATGTTCCGATTTCTGGCGACCTACGCTCTTCACATAGATATAGCCGTCTGGACAATGGAGATAACATCCAAGACACCAACCATCGCCATCGAATACAACTATATTCCGATCTGCCATCATCATCTCCTACTGGATACTCAGACAACAACTTGGACACGCAGAGCGCTGGAATGTTATCTCGTCAAAGCACCATGGAAGCAGACAACATGCGTTATTCTAGTTCATCAGCAGAAAATGACCAGCGTTTGGGATCCAAAAAGGGGAAATCTGGAAATCTGTTACGACGCCAGATTCGAGGCGTTCTTCCGTTTTCGTTTATGCGCGACATTTCCATGGATAACTCGCACAAAGGCAATGCTGACGAAAACACGTCCGGGGTTTACAATGACATTGAGAGAAACAATACCCGACGTTGGGTGCTGGCCAGCTCTTCTAGCGACGATAACCTGACGATGTCTGATGATGGAAGCGATTTAGACTCCTTGCCCAGCGTCCGTCATGAAATGGCGGCTGATAGCTATTCTTATGGAGAGAATGGCATTGAAAACACGCGTGAGAACGTAGCAGACATGTTCTCGGATCACTTGGCACCACCACCAGAGCACCAGTTCTCTGTCCCAGACAAGCGCCAACCCAATTATAGCCATCGCCACTTTCAATTCAACCTTATGGATATATATGAATGGCAGTATCCTCCTCTTGTACCGCGTGAGAGTATAGGTCGTGCCCCGGATTTTCTCAGGATAGCTGCTCGGGAGTGCAGGCGGCAAGGAATTCGTGCAAAGTCTGCACACGATGACCCGTTCCGGAAGAAAATTTGGATCAAGCCAAGAACTGCGATGGAAAGCAAGAGTGACGATGGTGTTGTGCAGAGCATCCTCATGTCGTGGAAGCTTGGTGTTATCGACATACGACGAGTCTATTTTTGCGATGATGAGCTTGAACAAAGTGGAGCGTCCCTTTCGGACGATGGAGATATGAGGATGGATTTAGGCTGGGGTTCAGACGGCGGAGATGGTATAGAGCATCAATCTCATAACCTGCCCAGTCCTATACTTGTTAGCGACGATGAAGCGATAGAAGACAATAGAACATACGACACTCTATCAAGGAATAGGCGTCCTCGACAACCGGCCAGTGGCAGCATCCGTAATCAGCGTCACAAAGTGCTTAAACCTCGACTCGGCCAGCAGAGGAGATCTGTGTCCAAAGTCAGAACAATGTCACGGTCAGGTTTTGATCGTCCAAAGTCATCAAGAGACCCTTTAGATCGCACAAATGCGCGGAATGCGGCTGCGGCTGCGGCTGC
>JANBOK010000096.1:0-31484 GCA_027595805.1 Coemansia sp. Benny D160-2 | reverse complement strand
TTTTTTTCTCTTGATGACTCGACTCATTTTCTATTAACCAAATGATGACTCGCATCCCACCTAAAGTAAGCGTCCGAAAACACAACAAGAAACCAGCAATTCTATTAAGACAGAGCACGAGTGTCGGATTCCAGCCGCACGGGCGTCCCGTGCTCGCTGAGATGCGCCTTGACAGCGGAAATGGGCACCTCGCGACGGTGGAAGATACCGGCAGCCAGGACAGCCTCAACACCAGTCTTGTCCACGACCTCCGAGAAGTGGTCAGGAGCGCCAGCCCCGCTGCTCGCAATAACGGGAATTGACACGGCGCCCTTGACATCGGCAATCAGCTCGAGATCGTAGCCGGAGTTGGTGCCGTCGCGGTCCATGCAGTTGAGCAGGATCTCGCCAGCTCCGAGCGCAGCGCACGCCGTGACCAGCTGGCGCACATCGGTGTCGCGGCCCTCGCGTCCGCCCTTGACGGTGCACTGGTACCAGCAGTACAGCTCGCCGTTGGGACCTGGGATTGTGGTTTTGACAGTGTGGTGGGCGGTGGATTCGGGGCTGGCCACGTACACGCGACGCGGATCAACCGAGATAACCACAGCCTGGCGGCCGTAGCGCTCGGCAATCTGCTCGATGGCGGTGGAACCGTCCAGCGGATCCAAACCCTCGGCCACGCGACTCCAGTACCGCTCAGCCGCATACACAGCATCGCTGCCAATCGACACCTTATCCGCGCCCGAGCGGAAGTACTCGCCAGCAACATCGACGGCCGTCCATTTGTGCAAGCCGTCCGGATCGACAATATCACGCACACCGCCGCCAATGGTCAGCGGCACAAAGATGCAGCGCGACGCCTGGCGCAATACTTCCAGCATCGGGGTGTCACGGAACGGCATGTTGCGGAAGCTGGTGATGTTGAGAAAGGCGATTTCGTCGGCGCCCTCGGCGTAGTACCGTGTGGCCAAATCCACCGGCTTGCCCAGATTGCGCACATGGCCGCCCTCGCTAGCGCTGACGCGCACGTCGTACTGGTCGCCCTTTGTGACCACCAGATCACCCTGGTCGTTGGCGCGCACATCGAGACACGCAATGACGCGCACCGACAGAGAGTCGCGGATATCGCGCGGCAACAGAACACCAGCACTGCCGGTTTCTTGTGGTGACGGTGATGGGCGGATCAGATCGGTCTCAATGAACGACCGCAGCAGTGCAAGCCCAGCGATGCCCGACTTCTCGGGATGGAACTGCGTGCCAAACACGTTGCGCTTCCACACCGAGCTGACAATCGTCTCGTCGCCGTAGCGGGTTGCCGTGTGGACGGTCTGCGGCTGCGACGCCTGACCCGTATACGCCAAACCGTACGAGTGCACAAAGTAGTACCGCGCGTCCTTGCCAATACACGGTACTGCCCCGCCAGCCGCAGCAGCTCCGCTGGCACCGTGGACGACCTGCGCGCCATTCCAACCCATATGCGGCACGGCCTTGGCTGTGTTGTCAAACAGTCTGACGCGGCCTTCGAGGATCGCCAGCCCCGGTTCGTCGGGCGACTCGTCGGATCCCTCGAGCATCACCTGCATCCCAACGCAGATGCCCATGATCGGTCTACCCGACTCCACAAACGCTCTGAGCGGCTCCACGAATCCCTTTTCCCTCAGCGCCTTCATCGCGTATCCGAACGCCCCTACGCCCGGGAATATGATCTTGTCCGCCTTGTCAAAGTCGCTCGCCGATCGGATGTACTCGATCGTGTGGCCCAGCTTCTCCACCGCGTTGAGCAGACTGCGCACGTTACCTGCCCCGTAGTCGAGCAGATACAGCTTTTGGTTGCTGGTGGCCATTGTGAATATGGGCTATGCGAAGTATGCGTTTAATTGTAATAAAATAAGATAAAGCAGGGAAAAGAGATAAGGGAAAGAAAAGCAAAGCAAAGAAAAGAAAGAGGAACAGCGTTTGCTTTTGCTTCGGCGAATATCCATCCAGTGCCTCCCAGTGCTATTTTAACTGGGAGGGTTTGCTTGATCTGCTGGCAAAAGTGACTCATCCTGCCGATTGCTTTTTTTTACCCTGCTAATGCCCGCAGAACCGTCTGATCTGGAAGGCTGGCAGACGCCCACTGCGGAATTTGATCAAGCAAAAGTTGGAATCAACAGAGTGGCAAATGATCATGCACAGAGCGGATTTCGAGCCCATGAAAAAAAAGAATCAAATGAAAAAGCCGTGATTCCTTTCTTTCCTCCGTTTCCGTAGCACGTGCAAACGGAGCAAAAGTAAGCTGAGGCTAGGAAATAGGCGCACGAGCTTTTGCCTTGATAAAAGAGCCAAAGTCATTCTCTCCTTCTCCCCAGAGTCTAAACCTTCAAGCAAACACGCACGAACTTTGCCTCTTTCTCGCTTTCTCCTGCTACACACTCAAGACTAATATTTCTAGCTATTCTTTATTCTTGTCTTTTCTCGTCTCATAAACAGCAATGGCATCATCATCCCTTGTCGACCTTCCCTTGGTTAAACTGACCAACCCAGACCCCTCTTTCCCCACGCTCTTTGTTCTCCACCTGAACAACGGCAAGGAGAACCGCTTCACGCTCCAGTTTGTCAATGAGATAACGCAGGCGCTCGACGCAGTGGAACGCATACTCGACGACACCCGCGGCGATGCCGCGGGGCAGGGAGGAGCGCTAATAACCACAAGCAGTTCAGAAAAGTTCTACAGCAACGGGCTGGCCATCGAGGCGGCCATGGAGCAAGGGGACGTGTTCTACATCCCGTATCTGAAGATGCTAGCCCGCCTGCTGACGTTCCGCGTCCCAACGGTTGCCGCCATCAACGGCCACGCATTTGCCGGCGGATGCATGTTTGCCATGGCCCACGACTACAGGGTTATGCGGGCCGATCGTGGGTGGATTGCTATGAACGAGGTCGATATTGGAATCCCGTTGATCCCAGGAATGGCCGCTATCGTCAAGTGCAAGATCTCCAACCAGAACCACCTGAGAGACTGTCTCCTGGCTGGCCATCGGTTCAAGGCGTCCGATGCTGTTGCTGCTGGTTTCGTTGACCAGGCTGTTGCCCAGGATGCCCTGGTGCCCACCGCCATGGAGTACGCACGCAGAATCGCTTCCAAGGCAAGCGGGCTCAACCAGAAGCTCCATCTGATCAAGGCCGAAATGTACCGCGAAACCGTCATTCTTCTACTTGCTGGCGGAACGACTCCTGGCGGCTTCCTCTCCAAGCTGTAAGCCTTTGCTGGATCTCCATTCTCCTATCTTCCTTTCTCATAGTTCCTCCATGATGGTGCCAAACACAGAATAAAACACTGCTTGTACTTGTTGCCCCAGTTCATAGATGCTTGCTGCAGGAGCTCACAATGAATATAGCTAGATATAGAATGTTAATAGTATAGAGAATGGGGCGTCTCTTCAGCGTCTGTCGAGACCAGGTTGTACTCGGCCAGACTACTGCCATGGACCGGATCCGAAACCGAAAGGAACAAGCAGTTCGAGTCGGGCGAGAATGCCGCACCAGCCGTCTCGCCCATGAGGCCCACAACCTGTGCGCGCTTAAACGAGGATTGCACATCGTACACGTGCACATAGTCGGCCGACTCCACGCCCAGAAGGAACCTGCCGCATTGGCTGAACTTGACGACATGCATTGCCCCGACGTATCCGCCAAGCGTGGCAAGCGTCTGGTGCGGCCACCGCACGTCATACACGCGCACGCTGGTGTCCTGGCTGCCGGTGGCCACCAGACGCCCGTCGGGGCTGAGCGCACAGCTGAACGAATAGTCCAGGTGCCCGGTAAGCCGAGCCACACAGTCATTGGAACCGCGGCGCGGATCAGCAAGCTGCGCATCGGTGCTATTTCCAACAACACACTGCATGGTTCCGTCGTGCGCCAGCGAGCTACAGTTGGCAGCCCAGTCCATCGTCGATGTGTGCGCAACGCTCAGATCGCAAGCGTCGAGTCTGCGCACAGCTCCGCTTTGATGCGACGAAACGATGTGAAGCGCTCCGCTGCGTGACACGGTTGGCGACGCGTGTCTTATGGCGTCCGCACCAGTGCCAGCTGCCAGACTGCCAGTTGCCACAGGCCCAGTGTCTGCCAACAGAGACTTGACGCAGTAGTTGCCCCTGCTGTCTCCGACAAAAACAACGCCGCCATCCACGCACATTGAGCGCACCCTAAACGCCCTGGGCATCTGTGACCGGTCAAGAATGCGCCGACGAGCCAAGCGCTGCCACGGGTTCCAGCAATACACGCTGCCTGCGTGGCTGTAGTACACGTCGTAGCTGCTTGTGGCCCAGAGCATGTCGCGATGCTGCATATCTCCAATCTGGCACCGAAAGTCGTCGCCAATCGCAGAGTACCTAAAGTCGTAGAATGAGTGCATGGTGTCGATGCAATCGCTCATCTGCCGCACCTGCTTCACGTTGTGCTGCACATCCTGGTATCGCGGATACATCCGCTTTCGGTACCCCACATACACCTCCTTCTGGATAGCCTTGCCACGCCAGTTGTACCCCTGCGGATCGTAGCCATTGCGTATATCCGACACAACAACCTCTTTGAGCTACAGTCACAGCATGACGGAATAGTACTGTTAGCAACAGACACAAGTATAGCATCAAACAAAAGTACGCAGCCCTCTGTTTTATGTACCCACACTTACCTCTGGCGAATTCCCAAAGACCTGTGCCGCATTATCCAAAAAATTCCACATATCCTGCTCAACGTCTCTTGCGTTGCTGCTGCCGTTGCTGCTGCGGCCACCACCACTGCCAAGGCTGTTGTGTGCAGCAATAGCCGAACGCCCTTGGTTTCCTCCGCTTCTGGCAACGGCTGCGTCTGCCGATCGTTCAACAGACAGCAACTGCATCTGGCTAACTACTTCGTCCGTAAGACTATCGACCACTGCTGCCTCTAGATCTTCGTCATTGCTGCTATTGCTGCTCCCTTGGCGCTCATACTGTTGTCCATTCGCTCTTCTTCGCCGTCGCTCTCGTCGGTGCCACCTTTCATTGCTTTGGTCGTTAAGGCCAAAGCCTTCTAGAAACGTGTCTTCTGCAAAGTTTGCTGGTCGGGAGCTCATATAGTGCTAGCTCGGGAAGGGCTTTTGGGCGGGTGCAGGCTCTATTATTCTAGTGCCTTGCTCCCTATGACTCAAGCGTAAATGTACCACCCGAATCACTTGTTCTGAAAAAGCGAAGAAAGAAAGAAAGCGAGGAGAGGGAGGATCTGTTCCCGTTCCCTCAACAATGCACGCCAAGTTTCCGCAGGGACAGAAACGAGAAAAAGGGCTCTTTTAGAGTCAAGACAGAGCGGATATCACCAAATGCCCTCTTTCTTGAATCCTATGTAGCCTAAACAGCACTACTCGCTTTCCAAATGCTCTCCCTTTTTCCTTCTAGGTTTTAAAATTGGATTCTGTAGGTTTTGCGTAGGCGTGGCGGAAGTGTAGTCGTTCGTATGGGCTGGCTTGTTATTAGCTTGTTAGTCTCTTGCTAGAGATTGCCAATGTAAGCGGATGGGCTGCTTCGGCCAACAATGTGTACAAGAAGTAAAGTTAGAATACTTGAATGCAAGATAAGAAAAGAAAGCTAAGAAGAATCAAAACAGGTCTCAATCAATCTGACTCAGGCATGAGAAAAGCTCTCCGCACTCAAGCGCAAGCTCTGATCTCATTCGAAAGGCGTCGACGAATCAAGCAGACACATCTTGCCACGTGCAGCCGATGGCCAAAAGAGCTCTTAGAACATGGGACATGCATTGTTGTGTCGTTAGAAAAAAAGTCACTAATTATTAAAGAAAACGGTGATAAAAAATTCAAAAAGTCAATGAAGCAACAACGTTTTGCGATGAAGGCTACTTCCACCACTCTGTCGAGGCCTCTGCTGCTGCAGTGCCGTCCTGCGCATTGCCCTCGCCATCGCCACTGCCTTCTGTCTTTTCCTTGACAAGCTCGTGCCATCTGCGCGTCCGCGCATCCCACTGCTCCTCGTACGCCTTCTTCAGCGCCGGTTTAGAGTGGAGCGCCGCACGTCGGGTGTGGTTTGCGTAGATGTCCTCTGTGCCAGTGAGGAAGCACAGCTTGTACGTGTTGACCGCTATCTTGATCTCCAGATTCGAGCGCGAGCTAATCACGTAGTCGCCCTCGTCTGCATGAAGATGCCGCGGCAGATAGGGCCTCGGCCGGCTCTGCTGCAGACGAGGAACGCCCTCGGTCGGCTCAAACAGCACATATGAGTCGACGTAGTACGCCCACCGCTCTTCCTCGGTGACGGCCTCGTCTAGCGTAATGTCCTCGCGCCGCAGCAGCTGAATGGTCATCGTCTGCGAGTCGTATATGTAGTCAATGCGGAAGACATGTTCGTCGGCACCAACAAGCGCCTCCACTTTCATGCGATAAGCAATGTGCGACCGCAGTGGGCTCTGCTCGTGCACTGGCGGGAGCGTTGTAAACAGCTCGAGGATATCAACACATCTGGTATCGCTGATCAGATGCTGGATGTTTTTGGATATCGCCTGCACCACCTTGTCCACAGTCAGGATCTTGTATGCGTTGATGCCATACATCACACGCATCGCCTCCTCAAAGACGTTCGTGTCAAGCTGGCCCTGGAGGAACTGGTCCACAAGCTCAAGAAATATCGTGTAATAGTCGGTGTGCTCCAGATCATACTGCTTGAGAATATCCAGCTGTGGCCGCAATCCAAGCTTTGTTGCTGCTGACTGCCCCTGCTGCATCATAATCGCCTTGTTCTGATATTCCGGTCCAAGTTCGCGTAGGCGGTCGAACCGCTCATACAGGATCTGGAACAGCCGCAAGAACACATAGTAGTTGCTGTTTGTGTAGAATGCACGCGACATGCTCTTGGCAGGAATGTTTAGCGCGGGGGTTGCCGATGCGTCCCTGTTACTCAGTCCAATCTGTATCCACGAGCGAGAAGATATAAGCCCTGGCGTTGATGGCTTGCTGTTGTCTTGGGATACTCCGGGCGCCTTGGTTGAATCGGTGCCATTGTTTTGCAAAGCGGAATCAGCAGCAGAGTCGTCAGAGGCCTTGTCCACACGCATCGCACTCTTATCTGCGTCCGTCTTCGGATCGGCGTTAACTGAGTCGTGGCCATCCTTCTTCAAATCGTCGGACGTGCCATTAACAGGGTTGTTGCTACTCTCTTCGGACTCTCCGGGCTTGACATCAGGCGGCGTACCATTAGAACCCACGCCATTTGTTTCTGGCTCGGCACTGGTGGAATCCATCTTTTCGTCATCGCTACCATCAGCGGTTCCGTCTGCCACCATCGAGTTTTCAACGCCAAACAGCCCGCCAAATAGCTCATGGAAAAACCTCTCCATCACCTCCTTTTCCGAAGGAGCAAACTGCGAGTTATGTCTGCCAACATGCGCTAGAATGGCATTGATGACATCCGCAATCACCGTTGCCTCGCTAAATCTGTATTCAAGCTGATACCGATGACGTAGCGCAGAGGCAACCTTGCGATTCTGACGCCGGATGCTCGCAGCGCTATAGCCGTTGCCTGCCACGTTCCCGTCCTCGGGCATAAAGTTCTGCTGTTCCCGCCTCCGCGTCTCAATCTCTGTGACCAAGTGCTTTGGCGATATGTTCTTGCGATCGGCCGACTTAAACACCATGCTTTGGTGGTCCAGCGAGCGATAGTAGTTCTTTGCATCGCTTTCGCGCCACACCTTTGCGAGCTCTCGCCGCTGCCGACGCCACTCCTCGTCCTTCTGCTTTAGTCTCTTCAGCACAATTGGAATTGCCACTGCTGGATGTGTATGCATCGCCTTAATAATCTCGATCGCACGATTGGTGTCATAGACTTTCCGCAGAGCACGCCGCGGCAGTGCTTCAGACATGCCCCAAAAGTTTTCCGGTAGCGTCAACTGCATCTGCTTTTCTGGATCCATCTGCTCAATCTGCTGGGCAATAGGGGTCAGCTGTCGGATAACGGACAGATTGGTGTCAATCTCAATATCCATTTCGTGTCGGTCCTCCTCGCTGCGGAATAGCGCCTCCTCAAACTGGCTCTTTTTGTGGTGCACAAACTCTGTGTCTTCGGAAGCCCACGTTGGGTGGGACGCCCACCGGTCATTCAGAACCTCAAAGCACATAGAGTCACGCCCTGAGCACTTGGATTGGATACTTGATTCAGGCAGCAAGCGATAGCTTGGCCCATAGGCCTTGCACTCTGTAAGAATAGCCTTTGGCTTTGCTGGTCGCAGCGTTTTAGCAACCTCTTCAGGAGGAACATAAGGCCCAGGCTCAGGCCCAACAATTGACTCAATGATTGCTTCGTCATTTGCACGGCTATCCTCAATCTCTTGCTGTTGCTCATCAAACCCAACAAACTGCTTGAACCAGCCAAAAAGCTCCAGGTCGTCGCCAATGAAACTCTCTGCACGCTCTACAAGCGTTTTCGGATCAAGAATCTGTTGGTTGTAAAGATTCAACAGCTTGAGGAACTCATTGTAAGAAGCAGGTTGTCCAATGAACCGCTTAACCCGTTCGAAAAAGGCAAGCTCGTCAGGGGTCGCTGTTGCTGGATTTGCTGGCTGCTGTACAGAATGCTGTCCTTGCATCTGGATCTGCTGTTGGTTCAAGGATGCAGAACTCCGTGACTGACCATATCCGCCGGCCTGATCAAGTGGCACACCAGAGCCATCAGCCTTGGATCCTTTGGCGCGACGCTTGGAAGGCCCTGAGCCAGGCACTTGTGCCGCATTGCCCATCATTCCACGACGCTTTCGATTGCTGCTAGGTGTTACAGGCGCGTTCTTACTATCGTATACCATTCCCGGTTGCTGAGGAACAACGCCAGCCAATGCTCCCATTCCGCCTTCCGCGGGTATGCCGGCATATGAGTCAGAACCATGCGCAGTCGCACTGACCGGTGTGAAGTTTCCAACAGGCGGCAAGCGGCCGCCAGCAACCGACTCTGAAGAACCTGCACCTTGTTGGTTGGGTACTCCAACTGACAGTTGGCGTTGAGGCAGTCCTGCCACCAGAGCACCTGTGCTAATCCCGCCCGCAGCGACTGGGGCTCCAGAACGCACATAAGCTGCGGTTGGCGACCCTGAAGCATTGGACCCGGCAGCGGCAGACTCGCTTGTGTCAGGCAAAAACTGCTTGAACTCGTCCAGTAAATCGGGGGCTGATGCAAATAGTATATGAACCTGCGCATACACATCCTGTATAGGGCGGGACTCTCTCTGGTATGTCTGCAGAATCTCGAGGAATTCCTTGTAGCGGTCTGGCTCGGCCGCAAATCGCATTTTGATCTTGTTCACGTAGTTAATCGCATGGTCAAACTCCAACGGCACTTGTCGCGGCCTCTGCGCATTAGCCAGACTAGGTGACTCAATTACACTCAGAGAACGAGCAGGCATATTTTGTGCACCTGTGGAAGATGGGTATGCGCTACTGGTTTGCGAAACAATTGGGGGTGGGGCTGGGCCTGAGATGCTTACAGCAGACATGCCATTCTGAACTGCCCCAACTCCTTGCGACGCTAGTGGTGGTGATTGCACTCCTGGTCCTGAGCCCTGTGGCACGTATGACGCTGAACGTCTTGGTGCATACTGATCCTTTGCTGCTACCGTTGCTGCTGCTGCTGCTGCTGCAACCGCCGATACCGCCGCCTGATTATGTGCAGCATGGGAACCTGACGAGCCAGGCTGCTGTGCTGACAAGGCCAGTGGCGATTGCGGTGCGCCTTGAGCTTGTTCTTGCAATGCCCCACCAATACGTCTGTTCATGTCAGGAATAATAGAGCCGCTGGGGGTGGTCACACGAACGCCTTCTGTCGGGTCATCCGAGCACTCAATTCGGTAACCTGGTGGCAAAAACGTATTGAAGCCCTGAATCAAATTCGGGCTTCCGTAAAACAGCTGCGACACCCGCTCGATCACACCGGGCGTGTCAATCGCATGACTTTTAAACTCCTTCATGATTTCCAGGAACTGGTTGTAAACCTCGGGACGATCACGAAACTGTGACTTCACCAGATCCAGGTAGCTTAACGCATCGCTGACATTAAGAGGCCGGGCAGAGCTAGAATCCGATGGCTGAGGCTGCTGTGGCTGCGGCTGACGAATCTGCTGCAACGGTTCTGCAGCACCAACTCCTGGTTGTGTCTGCTGCGATGATGACGATGGCCCGGGTGCAGAGACTGGCGTAGAACCTGCTGCCTGTACAGAACCGCTGGATACCGCCGGGCCAGAAGCAGGTGGCAACCGAGGAACTGCCCCAAGGCTCTGGGATGCGCCCAATGGCGGCACGCTGCTTGTATGAGCAGAGGCAGGTGGGACCCGAGGTGTGGAATTGCTGTTGAGAGGCCGTGCTACTGGCTGGGTAAGCAGTGCAACCGAGGGACTTTGCACTGACGCAGTGCGATGGACACGAGGGGACTGCGCCTGTTTTTGTGGTGGCACAGAGCTTGTGTGGTGGTGTGGATTTGGCGACTGGGTCTGAGGTGGCTGCTGTGGCAGAGTCTGATGGGTGCCTGCGCGTGCGCCTGGGGAGGATATGCTCGACTGGGGGTGCATGCGTGGAACAGGAGTGTGAGATGCCGACAGAGAAAACGTGCCATCGTTTGGCGCAACAGAAGACGAGCCATGAAGCGGAGAAGACACCGAATGCGCCATATGCTGCTGCTGCGGTTGGTGGAGAGGTGATTTTATTGGCGGGATGCTGGCTGTCTGCGCGCTTGTAAACGACGGTGAGCGCACATAAGGACTGTTTATCGGTGGAAGACTGTTTGTGCCAGCAACGGACTGCTGGGCAGGAGCCGCTTGCGCAGGAGCGCCAGGTGGCGCAAACGACGACTGCGAGTGTGCCGACATTGACCCAGAGTGGTAGCTGCCCGCTGACCGTGCTGAATGTGGTGGATTGGGAAGACTAGAGGACGCTGTCGGCGACTGGTGCGAAAGCGGAGGCATGTATGTGCGCGATCCAGCTCCGGGGTTCGGATTCTCTTGTTTTGGTGACATTGAGCTATCCATGGCAAAACTCAAAAGCAGAAAAGGTGCATTTTGGCGTAGAGAATTAGAAAAGAAAGCAATGAATAAATGTTCTTTTGAAAAAGAGAACAATCAAAAGAGTCTTTATGGCGCATGAGCCGTAAAGTCAAGCGGTATGGTGGTGATTCTGTTGCTTTTGACGCAATCACTCAACATAGTCCGACAAAAACAGGATTTTCTAGTAGTGAAATGTGCATTTTAGCCACGTCAGCAAAGGAAAATGCAAGAAAGGCTATAATCATTGGATATTTGATTATGAAAAAAAAAACATATTTGCATGACTTGAAAGGCTTTTACGATAAAAAAATATGTGGTATAAATCAGTCTCTGCGTTGGCAGTCTGTGACCGGGATTAGGGCTGTGCTGGCAAACAAAGAAGAAAGAAACCAGAAGAGGGAGAAAGCAAGAAAAAAAGGCTTATATACATTGGACACATAGGTGAGCATATTATATACACCGAGAGAACCCCTTATATAGCTTGCTCGCTGGCAAACACAAATAGTAGAAAGGTTGGTAGGAAAATGAGGAGCGGGATGTGTGCGGCAAGACATACCTTTGGATGGGAGGGAGTCGGCCTTGAGAGGCTGTGGGATAGCGGTTTTGTGAGGCACCACCAGATACCGGCATCTGCGAAAACCCGCGTTGTGTCTGGTGCAGCAAACTAGGCGACGCAGCTGAGGGCATTGGCACAGACGCCTTGTGTGGCTGTTGCTGGGGATTTCCACGGTCCATGTCTTATCATAAAAGCACAGGGAATGAAGAAACGTAGACTAAACCTCGACAGAGGAGCGAGGCAACACGGTGGAAATAGAATAGCAACAATATAAATACAGTGTGTCTGTGAGTGTGTGAAGAGAGAACCTCTTTGAATTGGAAATAGGTTGAACACGGGATAGAAAGGGGGGAAATACAAGAAGGCAAAAAGTCGGAGGAAAGAAAAAAGGAGAACAAAAGACGAAAGCTGGTGGCATTATCACCAACAACAATAACAACCGAAATGGGAGATTAGGAAGCCGAAAAAAAAACAGGAACGAGCCAGTAAGGGAGAGAAAAAAGGCATGGCACGAGGGGCCGCCGTCAAGAGAGCGGATGAGAGCCCCCAGCAGCCGCGTCTTTTGACGTGTTTATCAGCGCTAAGGGTGCAAGACGAAAAGAAGGACAACAGCGTCCGACAATGTAAAAGTGTGTTGCTGTCACCGACACGAAGCACGGGCGCCTTTCCCGTATTTGCTCATGCGCAATTTGGGCTTTTCATGTATTAATAGGACAAACATACCTTTTTTTTGTTTCTGCTTGCAAGACCAGCAAACCTGACTAAACAACTAACTACTGGTCTGTTTGTCGCCCAGCGTTTGGCTACCTTGTGCCACTACCCCGTGTGCGTGTCGTGGTTGGTGAGGCAGACGTGTTTATCGCCACAGTGCCTTACACTTGCTTTCGAATTCACTGACCGGTTTCTGTCGAACAAAAATAAGAAAAACAAGACCTATTTGCAGCACAAACAAAAAGTGGGTTTTTCACGCTAACAAAGAGAGAACAATTAATTAGTTGATAGAGGGGGAAAAGAATAGAAAAAACTTTTTTTAAAGCAAGCCTGATTACGCCCAGGAAAAGCGCATACGCAGGAACGACGCGTGCGTGCCAAACATGAAAATTTGGTTCTTTTTGCAATTGCATGCCACCAGTCCCGCCCTTTTTTTTTTGCTCTTTGTCCACGGAATGAACTTGCCAGCCCTTGCTTTTTTTTCATCTTCTTCCCCCACTAAACTTTCGTCACCACCGGCCACCACAGACAGCTCGCTTTTGTGGAGGAGCTGCCAGCCAATGGCACACGGCTTCTTGCCTGTGGCTCGGCTCGAGCCATGCAACGTTAATCAGCATTGGTCAAAGCCCCAATCGCTCACTCACAGACATGGCCTGTCTCTGCTTGCGCGCGGCGCTGAAACCGTCGCGGATCCTCGTGTCTCCGCCATTTCCGATGAGCGAGTCGTATGTGGATGGCAGCGCCCGCTGAGGCGTTTTGTTATCGGACCAATCATTACCTGCACCGTTCTTGCCTTCTCCTTTCTGGATCTGGCTCAGAAGCATGCGCTGGGCTGCCGCAAGGTCGTCTGCATCCTTGTGTGTGACTGATATTGCTGCTGCCGGATGTCTAATCATCGCTGTAGCGCCTACGGCAACCGGGGAGAGACACAGGAAGGAAATTTGCGGGTATATTCGCAGTAGACGGACTGGCGTCTTCTTTGCTGGCCAGCACGCAGTTAAATTGAGGTATATATTACTGTCCAGCTTCCTCTTGCTGCCAAAGAAGAAGAGAAAGAATAAGAAGCAAAAGACAGTGTCAGAAAGTCATCGCGGCCTAAAATATGTCCAGTCGATAGGCAAGCGATCGGGAGATTTCAAAGGTTTTTCTGTGTTGTTTCTAATAAAGCACAGTTATGGTCACATGCTGGTTATATGTCCTGGGGCCTTCTGCTTGCAAGACAGCCAAAGACCGTTTTCAAAGGCTAAGGTTTAAGGAAATTAGGCTATTATACAAAAAAGAAAGAAGAGAAAGAGAGGACTAGAAGAATAACAATAATATAGAGAAAAAGGATTGTAAATATATGGTGTTGGAAGTGAGGAGAGGTGGAGTAGACAGCGCATATCCATCCATACTCTCCCCCTGTGTAATTCTATTTTGGTTAGTGCTGCACACCGCGCATCGTTGTCAGAGCAACCATTCCATATTACCCGGTCGCAAAGGACACTTGCTTTGTGGGCTTCAGGTTTCCACCGGCTCCGCCAAGAGCACTGGATGGTGTGCAATGGTTGCTGTAGTGGTCTGTCAGATGATCGGTGCCTAGCGCAGCACTCGAAAGTGAGCGACTGCCTGCTCTGCGCCCAATGGCCAGAATGCTTGCTGCACTGGAGCTGCCAATAGTGGTACTGCCGCCTGTCTTTGAGGCTCCAACAAACTCGCATTCAGACGAGTGCGAGTTGAGCGTGGAATTTTCCTCGGAAACGGGCGTGGTGGTTCCTGCAAAATGGCCACATGGCGCTGGCAAAGGCATATCACACGTGCCCGGGAAGGACAGCGAGGCTGCCGACGACGATGTTGGTGACGAAAGAGACATTGTGTTGCTGCTTGCCCCGCCAAACTGCTGAATTTGCTGGTGAAGCTCATCCAAAGAGATCCTCGAGCCGCCAGCATCACGCTCATTGTTGTCGTTTGCTAGCTCGGCAATAAACGGAGTAGCATTCCTACGCAGTATCTGGCTGTGCTCCAATGCTAGCGGCAAAAGAACCATTGCATCCTCCGTACTGTCAACTCCATCGCTGTCGACCATACTCTGGCTATCAGGTTGCTGCTGCTTCTGTTGCAACGATGAGTACCAGGAAGCAATAGCGTCGCGATCGACTAGCTCACATTCGTGGAGAATTCGCAATAGCAGGGCATGTTTGATCAGGCGCACTTTGCTGTTGGCTTCCGCAAGCTGCTCTAGCTGATAAAGCACTGTGCGCTGGTCTTCAGGCAGCGTGATAAAAGTGTGGAGTAGCTTTGCAACGCGTCTAGCTGCCTGCTGTGGCGAGTACATCTCCTCATGAACCCTTTTTGAAAGTGCAGAACGGGGATATTGTCGCTGCTGTTGCTGTTTAGGCTGCTCAGAAGCATCTTCGACCAGTCTATTGTCCTCGGGCTGGCCTTCATCAATGCCTGGCTGACCAAATTGCTCAACTATTTGGTAGAGCGACTCAACAAACGCACAGAGAATGGAGGCATGGTTTGAAGTAAACTTCTCCGCCAAGGCCTCCAAGTTGTGCAGCATGAATCCAAGACTAAGTCCTCCACGAACCCCTTGCAGCAGATGAGACGATGCGCGGTACACAAACTTTGCAATTCGCTGATCAGGCGGAAGTTGCGCAATGTGTTCCATTTCTCTTTCATCAAAACTCTTTTCGCCACTTCCAGGGTGTACAATCTGGTCGCATTCGCCTGCGCTCCAAGGCGAGTGTGATTCAAGGTCAATGCTGGCATCCGCCAGCTCCATACGTGCGGCATCGTCGTCATCACCAGATCTAAATCGGATGTCTGCTTCGTTCTCCTCGTAGTCTTCAGGCAAATCCTCAATATCTGCATCAAGACTCAGAATTCCAGTGCTTGAATAGTAGCGCCGAAGCACTGCCTTTGCCGGATCAACAGATAAATGGTCATTAGGAGAAGCATGCAGCTGAAGGACATCGACTTGCTCGGACTCACCGTCGCTCGGCTCGCTCGTATCAGCCCCATCGGCAAAAATAAAAGATGGAGTATGTACATCGCCTTTGTGGGAGTTCTGAATGAAACGTACATCCGAGTCAAGCCCACTGTCGTCAATGTCAGAATCAAAATCAACAGAATCACCGTCGTCATCCTCACTGGTGTTGCTGTATCCATCGTCACTCTCAGTATCAGCGTCAGCCTCAAAATCTGAGTTGAATTCTCCATCCAGTTGACCCGATGTTTGCCTCCGCTCCTTGTAATTGTGAGGAGAAGCAAACTCAACCATGCCCACGTCAAAAATGCAGCTATATGGGGATGGCCGCTGTTTGGGCTTGGTCTTATGACTAGCATCATCTTCGTCGGTCCCGCTGCCGTCATCAGAGTCAGAATCAGATTCAGAACAGACGCTGTTATGGCCTTCATCTTCCGTCTCATCGCTCTCGCTTTCATGATCACCATCTGCACGTCCAGGTTCAAGAAACTCAATCTCGAGTTCTGCAGGCATTGTATTTTTGTTGTTTACTTTGGTGCCACGCTGAACCAACGCCAGGTCCGTCGAGTCAGAAACACCGCGCTGGGCCTTTGCAGGCGATAAAGCGCCGTTGCGGCTGTGAGAAGTGGGTGAGGAGTTGCTAGACCGGATAAACTCGACATCATCGTCATCACCGCCACCAGCAGCGGACATACTCTTTGGCTCGTTGGTCATAACTGTTGAAAACCCAGGCCTAAATCCGTAGTCTGAATCACTGTCCGAGCCGCTGTCGTTTAGGGATTTGAGATTGATGTTGAAACTGTCTCTGTGTCCTTCCTTGCGCTCGGTTAGCTCTGTATAAAGGTCATTTAGCTCCTCATCATGCTTCTTCTCAAGAGCCCCCATTTGGGTAGTCTTGGACTGACGCTCTGCTTCAAGTATTTCTTGGACCTCGGTGTATGCCTCTCTGATAATCTGGTTTGTCAGCTCCAGCTTGCGAATACGCCGGAGAAGATACTGGTTTACTGTGAAAAGCCTCTCTGCATATGTAGCGTCATCCAGCGCAGCGCTGTTTTTTATGTCTGTGGGTGCTGCAAACGGGGTTATCAAAGGTGCAGGCACATGCTTCTCAGAATTACCACTATTGCATGCAACAATGATATTACGCGCAGTATCGCCTGCATCGTGACGCCAGCAGGGGAGACTATACGGATCCAGAGCCTTTTCGGATTGAGACGCTGGATTACCGTCGTGGCCACTAACATTGAGATATCCAGGCGAAGTGTGGGAAGACGAAAACATACGTGGTTCATAGATGGGTGGTGCGGTTTGCGATGTGGGTGCTTCAAGGCCGTTGCTGACCAGCCCCAGCGTCTCCTCAACAATCTTGTACGGTATTGGCCTTGCTTTGGGTAGTTGCTGAGAAGAGAGGCGGCGCCGCAGCCCTTTCTCTGCGGCTCCCACGCTGGGCCAGGAAAAGGACGGCAAATTGCAGCGGAGTGCTGAAGACGAGGCAAAACAGGTCCGACTTTTACAGCATTTGCATCCGCACGAGCAAGGCTGGGATGACTCAAACCCAAATGTATCGCCTGGCTCTTCTACGCCCTGCTCGGATGCTTCGTTTGAACATGCGTTTGATACATCGAGTGCATCGTTATCAGTATCGTTGCCGCTGCTGTTGCATCCGGTAGTGTGTGAGAATGAGAGCGCCTTTTTGCTCCGATAAATAAGACTTTCAAACGAACAATCAATGTCGCGCAGCTCTGGTATAAAAAGCGCAGGCATCGTCAGCTGAGCCACATCCACAAAAAAAGACAATGCGTGCCGTACTGGAACAGGAAGTAAGTTACAGTACTGCAGGTTACATGGATTGGCAAAGTCCGCTGTGGCTGGTGGCTGTGTGGAAGAGCTGTCGTATGCAGCTTCATCGCCGATATCACCCTGGTCTCGGCGAGAGTAGGAAGGTAGGGGTGCCGTGGCAGCCCAGTCTGGTCCTGGGCTCATCGGTGGGCAAGCACAGGTGTGTGGTTGTGTGTGGACGGCAAGTGCTAGACGACGCCAGTGTGAGTATAGGAGATATAGCGCGTCGCCTTGTCAAGAGCAATAGAATAAAAGGCTAGCAGATATTTAGAATGTCCAGACGCGAACAAATATGAAATATAAAATGTGGATGAAATGAGGGAAATAAAAAAGAAAAAGAAAAAAGCAATGACCCCGTGTTTCTTGCTGCAAAGGCTGTGTCGTGTGTGACTGGGGAGACTTTTTTATTAGTAATTGCTGGCTGGCTGGCTGGTTGGTTGGCTGACTGACTGACTGACTGACTTGCTGCTGCTGCTGCTCTGGTTTGGAAATGCGGAGGACAGGAAGCAAACAAAAAAAGAGAATAAGAGCTTGTAAAAAGGAAGGCGAGTGCTTTGCGTGCCACAAATAACAAGCCGGATTTCAGAAAAGGCTGCAAATAAAGAAATAAAAAGTTAGGGCAGTGCCAAAACTATAAAGAAACCTTCGTGTCTTTGTCGCGCACTAATAAGTTTGGCGTGCAGCTCAATAACAGCAGCGTGTTCGTCACGGCAAAAGGAGCTGTGGAGTATTTGTTCCAGGACTGGGTAGGGAGCGGGAGGTCTGTGTTTCGACAAGGTACCAAAAGTAGGAGTGTCTGGACATGGATGCAGTAGCTGTTAGAGAAACGGAAAAAAAGAATTTCAATTAAGACAAAATTCAAAAGCAAAGAAAGAGAGAACGGACACGCGCGTTCAGCTGCTCGCACTCCTTATTTCTGTGGGCGAGGAGAAGGGGGGAAAGCAGTCGCAGTTAATGGAAAAGGAAACCAAGGCCCGCAGGTGATTTCGGCATTTCACATTGATGGCCAAAGCCCAAAAAAAAAGATTGAAAATTAGTCATTTACTTCGCTTCTGATGATGAAAAAAGCGGTCATTTGAATTTCCCCTTTTATCCTGTCTGGCGCGGAGAACAGCCAGAAGATAAAATCAAGCCCTACTAAAAGAAGGCGTGTTGCGTCTTTTAGCAATTCCACAGGATGCCTCCTTCATTCCTTTCTTCTCAGGAAAGCACATCTGACCTACGCACGCGCCTGGTGACATCACTAAGCGCTCTTCTCGTCAGTGTTCAACCCCATCTCAAAAAGACCAGCTTTAGTGGAGCCGAGATGCGCTTATTACGGCGGGGCTACAGCTAGACGTCAGCAATGGCTGGGATATGCTGCTAGTATAGCTTATCAATGGCTCTCGGGTCCCACCATCTGTTGGCTACATGTATCTTTTTTTGCACCGGCTCGTCTGCTAGTGCCTGCGATGATTAGAATTCCACCCACCCATTCTTCAGGATGCAAATACTCGAACCACGCATGTATCCAAACACCCACTAAGGTTTCTTGGCGTGTTGCATGTATCTGCTTCAAGAAAACACTCTTTTATCAATCTGTCAGACACGTGTACTCTTCATTTACAATGGCCAAGATGTTTTGTATAATACACCAATTTGTATTCTTTCTTTCCATGTCTTCTGAGAAGATATGGTGTGTACCCTGCGTAACATGATGCTGATAGCTGTAATATATTATACTAGAATAATGTTAAAAAAGAAAACCGGCTCTCTATTAATGCGGTTTAGACAGCAGAGAGTCTAGATTTTGACCCACGGCTTTCTGGACACGCACAGGCGCAGCGCAAGGATGCTGAGGGTGGCTACAAGATATGTACCACCACAGAACAATGCCACGGTGCCATATCCAGCACCATTCTGTCCAATTTTTTCGTAAAAGACCCGCGCTATCACCGGCGCCGCCGAGGTTGTGAGAACCATGCCAATCCCAAGCAAGCCAACATTGTTAGCAAGACCGTTTTGGCCAAACAATGTAACCGAACACAATGGCACCATTGGTGTCAGACTGCCAGCAAAGATGCCAAAGGTGCACGCAAATATCATCATCACCATAAAGGACTTTGCCGGGAACCACAGGAAGAAGCACGAGACTGTAACAAACAGATGCGTTATGAAAAACATGTTGATATTGCCAGCCAGATCCGCAATGTAGCCGATTGTGATACGCCCGAGAATGGTGGCACCATTGGCAACGCCAGCAATCAGTGCGCCCTGCTCGCTCGTTAGTCCAATGCCAATGGCATAGACTGGGAGAAAGAATAGCACGACATAAAACGCAGCCTCTGCAAGCATTACCGCAACGTTCAGGTACCAGAACTCGGGCGACCGAAGCACACCACCCGTGTTGTGCACATTGCGCACGCCAAAGCTCCGCACAGACATGCGCTTCTTTGCAAGACTGCTTGCCTTGTGCTCGCTGGCGTTGTCGGACAATGAGACAATGTCAATGTTCTCCATGTCTTCGCGGTCTACAAGCTCATCTGGCTTGCTGGCCATACCCAGACTAATCAACGCCAAACCAATGGCCAGGATAATACCAAGGATCTTGACTGCCCCAGACAGCTGATACTTATTAATCAGATAGCGTGTCAATGGCGCCAAGACAAGCCCTCCAACGCCAGACCCCGAGTGCACAATCCCAATAAGAAAGCCCTGGTTGTTGCTAAACCAGGACGTTGGGATGGTGGAGACAATAATAAAGATTGTTCCGATTCCAGCACCAGCAAGGACTCCTTGTGTAAGCGCAAGCTGCCACACCTCAGTGCAAAATCCAGCAAGAAAGTGACCAGACCCAACCATCAGGCTGCCGATAAAGGTAGTCAGTCCCATGCCGAGCCTTTCACACAATGCACCGGCAATTGTTGTAAAAAGATAGTTTGTCGCCAGATGAATTGCACCGATGGCTATTGCTGGTGATAGCGTGCTGCTCGCGGCACTGCTGTTCTTTCCGGATGCCAATGTGTTATTCGTGTTGCTATACTTGTTTTCGTACTCCTCCTCAAATATTCCGTACGAGTTTGTCATTCCTGGTCCGAGAAACATTCCGATAAACGACGCCATTACAACCACACCTGCTGCAATATGCGGATGCACAAGGCAGAAGGATTTTGTTATGCCAATCTTTGGCAACCTTCCAATGGTTTTGCGAACTATTTTTATGGCCATTTCTTATCTATAGGGAAATATATGTACTTTGCTAAGAAAAATATTAGAGTTGATAATTAAAAACGTGAGGTGTTTTAATTGTAAACGCAAGATAGTTATTACAATAACAAGGAGAGTTTGTCTCCTGAATAAATGTCGATAGAATAAAATAATAAAAGATGTAATAAATGAATAGGAGGACTGAATGTATTTTATATCCTCGCCATGGATTGATTGTGTTTCTTTTGTATTAATTCCGTTGCAAATTTGCAAGAAACCCCGCCCTTCTTCCTTATGTCTCTAGCCACAGTCAAAAGAAAAAACTGTTCTGAGAAGCAATATGCAAGGAGAAGGGGAGTGCCCAAAAGACTGCCATACATTACGTGCAGCCACCCATCCACACAGACGCACAAGAGAGTCCAATATATTTTGTAAAGGCACACAAAAAAAAGAGCATTCAAGGGTTTCTTACCTGCAGTTAAACCTTGTTTTGGGAGTGTTGCTACAAAATGATGTGCGTGTAGCTGGTTTAAAAGGAATGTGTAGATTCAATCTTTATATCTTTTAAGGTCTGCTCTGCTGCGTGCAAAATATGTCCAACTCAAGACAGAAATCCTAGCAATAACTTGTAAAGTACAGCTATATTAATGATATGCAAAAACGGAGAAAAAGATATTGAACGACTTTTTGCATGACAGCCTTTGGTGCTAATATAACGGAGTTTCCAGTGTGCAAGAAAGGGAGGTTTCTAAATTAGCCAGCTTCTCTTTTATTACTACATTTGAAGGGGTTTTCTTTTTTCCTTCAAAGCAGATAGTATTGGTAATTCGGCTACTACAGATTATTAAAGTATAGGAAATTTGATAGTAATACCGTCCTCCCGATAAATAATGGATTAGAGATCTTTACATATCCTTATTTTTCCTACATATTTTCACAAGTGGGGTGCTGTGGCTTGTTTTAATCTGCGTGCATTACGTGTTTGCCGGGGGTTCAAATTATTATTTTTTGGGGGAACTAAAATACGGTCTTTGAACTCGCGCTTTTCAAGGAATTGCTAGTGACATTGTGGTTAACACATTGGTATACATGGCATGTATTTTTTGCGTGTTGGTGGGGGGTGTTTTGTAGTTAGTAGTTTGGATTGATAACTGTCTGTTCACATCCTTGTTACGCGTTTTTGGAGTCGATATTCCCTTATTCCATTAATATATTAGTGTGGAAAGGAGCATGTCTGGCGATGTACGGTGTTGTGGCTACACATACGCAGTACCCGCTTCCAGAAGCCACGCAATATAACCTTATGCACGAATACGTAAGTGGCAGAACAACAACAAAAGTGAACCGTGGCTTGTAGTCCATAGAGGTAGCCAGTTTCTACTAGCCTACCTGCACGGTTACGTATTTAGGGTAGTAGCAAAGGCGATAGGCACGAACCATTGATGACAGCACGATAAGGCATTTCAGTATTCCAATAAAAAATCTGGTCTGCATCTCAGATAACATACGATTAGGAATCTACAATATCCACATAAACAGGTAGCTGAGATTGAACTATTCTTTATCATGTCCCCAAAAATTATAAACAAAAGAGATGTATTGTCAACAAACAGGTTTTTACTCTGGTTCTTCTGGTCTAGATTAATGCGCTGTTCTTCTAGAATGCTACCAGAAATGTGCTGCCGGTGCTTGGACCATCGCTCTGTTGCTCTTTGTGTTTTGCAGCTTCCTCGTAGAGGGCGACAAACCTTGTGAGCTCCTCTTTTGCAATCCTCTGCGCTGTCTGCAAAATCTCCGACATAAGCGACGGCTGAAAGCCCCTAAATATGCCCCCCTTCTGTATAGCACATATCTCCAAAGCTGGAGATACTGCCACGGTAAGTTTGGCTTGAGTAACGGCCTCCTCCTGCTCAGATGCATCCACCACATAGCGCTTGCCAACCTGGTTAAAGGTCACAGCCACCGGCAAGCCAGAGACGCCCTTAAGAGCAACCAGATCTTCGGCGTCATCAACCACATCAAACTCGGCCTGAGCTGCTCCAGAATCGTCGGTAATCGTCTCAACCACCACGCGAGGCAACCGCGTATCCATCAGCGCTGCACGTGCAGCCATCACCAGAGCATCGGCAATGCTGCCACGCACATCAAGCACCAGAGCATCGACATGAAGCACCCAGTATGCCTGTTTGGGAATGATACACAGGGCCGACAGGTCCAGTCCGCCAGCGCCCTGCGAGCCTCCGCCGATTACCCGATCAAGCAGCTGCGTGAGCTCCACATTGATCTCCTCAGCACCGCGGCCCTCAAACTCCTGCGCCGCGCTCGGCGAGCACTCCACGTTGCACACGACGGATCCCAACGCCTCAGGCTCCCCAGGCGTCCATGCGTTGACCTCGGCCTTCACTCCAACAAGCACATCCGTCCCAACGCCGAGGTTTCCTATCCGGCACCGCGCGCTCCCGCTGGCCTGAGAGATCATGCCTGTGCGTAGCGTCACCTCACGCCGGTCTAGGTTGCCGCGCCCATCGCCACGGAACCCCTTTTCAATGCCGCGAATTATAAAGTCCTGCTCTGCAGGCGATAAAACAAGACTAGCCATAGTGCGCTTTGCTAAATGCCGACCAAAGCAGACCGTGTAAATAAACAAACAAACAAACAAACAAACAAAAACAAGCCTATCTAAAGTATAAAGGATCAGACGGGGGGTATACAGCGATGTAGTATATGCTCTAGCTTTACTTTTTTTTTCCAGCCCGCAAAAAGTTTTAGCATGAAAAGATTTTTTGACAGTCGCCAGCGGCTTGGGGCTCAAGAGTTATGTGCAAAACATGTTGTGTCACATGACCGCGATGTTGTGAATGATCTTTTGAAAAAAGCTCTCTACAAAACCCCCTCAAGCCTCAGAAATAAACCACTAATCTATTACACCGTTATCCTTTTTAGAGCACGCCGCTCAGTCCAGCTGGCTGGCACGCCAGTCGGTGACAAAGTCCTGATACATTCCGCGGAACATCTCAATGCCCTTGATGCTGTACGAGAACTGGAAGTACGTGGTTATCAGCGCGACGATCTCGTTGCGCTTAAAGTCCAGGGTGGTAAAGCTGCCGCGGAACGACTTGTCGGGGTAGGAGAAGAGGGCCTTGAGCGCAGTGGCTATTCCCAGCGTCTGGGTCTTGCCCCAGAGCCGGCACTTTTCGCAACCAGTGCAGTCCATGATGCGCGAGATGTTGCGGAAGTTGTCCTTGAACTCTGTCTTCATGGCTGGCCCAAACTCGTCCTGGAACAGCTCCTTTTCGTCAAAGACAAAGCCAGAATTCTTGACGGCACGGAGCATCTTGGGCATCAGCCTCTTTACAGCGCGATCGTCCTTGGCAATTCCGGTCGAATAGTCGTAGTTTGCCAAGTACGGCTCCATCTTCTGTATGGCTCGGGAGAGCAGCACGAAATTAAAGTATATGTTCTGGAGTCTGTCGGGGAACGCACCGATGCGAGAGATAAAGCAGCCCAGATTGGGCTCCCACTCGTTTGTAGTGGAGTTGAGGTAATCTGAGCAGATGTGCGTAGATATCGACGCGTGGAGCCCCGAGACAATGCGGTAGAACACGCGGTACTCGAGCGGCACATCGGTCGGCAGCGTAACACCGCGCTCTTCCTCGGACATGTTTTCCAGGAAGAACAGCAGCTCGCGGCGTCTGCGCGGAGGCTGGACAAACGGCATCGACTTGCCATCGACGTTGACAAGCTGGCTGCCCCATCCGCCGGCCGTGTCCTGGAGATACGGCGCCACGCCAAAGCAGTTGTGCTGGTAGATGCTCATCCAGACAGCGTTGGCGCCTGCGCCCGCATAGCCTGTAAACCGCTCGGGGTTCTCAATGAGGTCGACCCAGATGCCGTCGCCATACGTTTCGTCGTTGACAATAGCAAAGTCCTTGTCGGAGTGCTCGAGCCGCTGGCGGGGAAAGGAGCCCTATCCGATGCTTACATGTCCAGACGTGGAAGAATAAAGAAAGGCCGGGGTTACTTTGGTGGTTAGTGAAAGAGCCCAGAAAGAGCCGGGGGAGAAAAAGTCGGCTGATTTTTGAAGAGAGAGAAAAGGGGAAAGAGGGCATCTTGTCATGAGGCGCCACGTCACGCCCATTAATAAGCAAGACAGAAAAGAAGCCGAAAAATACAGACCCGCAAAAGGAAGCAGTTCTACTTACCAGGAAGGGGCCAAAGTTTGTGTGGTCAACCGTTTGCTGCTGCCAGGACTCTGGAACATTGTGGTCGTCGAGCGGCTTTACGATGCAGTCGCGCTGGAAGCACGAGCCCTCGGTCCTCCAGAACTCGCACGGCTTGTACAGATCCACCTTGAGTGTGCGGAAGAACTTTGTGCGGATCATCTTGTCCAGCGGACTCCAGATCCTGTGTCGGAGTGTCTCGGCGCCATTGAAGTCGGTGCATGTGTCGCTGATAACGCCCTCGGGCTTACAGATGTTCTGCCCCTTTGACTTTTGCAATACCTGCGCCATGAACCCAACGTTTTGGCTCTGCGCCTTGGGAGGCTCAGACGTCAGCGATGTAAGGCAAAGCACATGGGTGGACTCCTTGGCCATGTATGCCGCGGCTATTGCGGCGCCCAAGGCCACAATCCGAACGCAGGTCCGGAGCCAGCGTGAGCCCTCGCGCGGTGGCATGGCTTTGGTCTTTGCTTCAGACGCCAGCGGATGGGCTGTGACTGTGGGCGAGGGCTGTGCTGCGCTGCGGGGGCTGTTTGCTGCGGGGGCGCGTTTTCTACCCATTGAATCGCATGAGCGCTGCCGTACTCGGAGCTTATCAACAATAAGAGGAAGGACAAATATGCTACAGAGGAGGCGGTTGAATTTAGCAAGCGCACAAAAAAACAAGAATGGAATATGCGGAAATATAGAGTCAGAAGCAAAGGGCAAGAAAGAAGGGGGTGAAGAAAAGAGGCTGGTAAAAAGGGGGAAAGAGAGAAAGGGAGAAAGAAGGGATACGTCCCGTTTCTCTGATGTGCTTTTCTCGTCTGTTGCACACACGGGGCCTAGACAGCGGCGTATTCGACTACTCCTGTCTAACTCATTTCCTCATTGTAGCAACATCGCATGATTCCTATTTCTGGGGGTGGATGTTTGCATTCCAACTGCGTCAAAAAGCAAATGCGATGTTTGGCAAAGTGGTTGAAATACATGTCAAATCCACACCGCTATACGCATCTGTAGGCCGTATGATGGTGAATTTTTTTACACTTTATTCAGTGACTAAGACAGACTGCGGGATATCCAAAGTGCTGGAGGCCGATAGATGCCGGGCAAGACATGCCGTGTGTGTGTATAGATGTATGGATGTGGTGGTCCAGTGCGGGGAAGTTTGAGATTATAAGACAGACAGACCGGCTGCATGGGTTATTTTGGCAGCTGGCGACAAAGTAAAGTGGTGTTAATATGGTCAATGTGCTGTGCGTAATATGACAAAGAAAGCCCCCCATTGCCATTTTTATACCAGATATTACACATTAGACATTAGTACTTTGTGTTTGAAGGGCTTCATCATCAGCAGAAGAAGCTAGCTGGCGGAGTTAGTCCAAAATGCCCCCATGTCTATCCGAAAGTGACCATGGTGCAAAACTACTCTTGCTAGCTTTATTACCATAGCCAGATCTAGATGTTCATTGAATCACAAGAGCAGGGTCTGGTACTATGAGCCATTGTCAACGGATAGCAAGTAATGCTTTACGCAGTATTTGATAAGCAGCTGCGTTTGTTCTCCACAACAAGCGGTGGTACCGGTTTGCTGCTACTGTCTGAGCTTGTGACTGCCTCATTTTCCTCGCGTTTACTCATGGAACAGAACCCAGCTCGGTCCAGATCCCGCGTAATAAAACAGCCATGCAGTCGTTGCAAAAAAAGACACTCTGCCGATAGTCAACAAAGGGCCTTTCACAGCGCAATGCTCGCTCTTTGGGTCCCAGACAATGGCAACAGCGCACTGCACGGCTCGCCCTGACAATGCAAAGAAAGATGCAGAGATGGTGTCTTGTCATCCGCCGAAAAAGAGGGACAACATATGAAATTTGCTCTTTTTCACGCCTTGTTTGGCCTTGCGTTGATGCGAGGGTGTCAGCGAGAATCGCTGGGCAAATTCAAGCGTGTTTGGCCTGAATGAAGAGCCAGCCAGCATAAAAAAAAGAAAACGCAAATCTAGCACACACTCGTCGCGCCTCCTTCGCTTTCGTCCATGGCATATTCGTTGCCTTTGCTTAACTAAAGTCTGTCTGTCTGCTCAAAATGCTAAAGAAGGCACCGTTTGTCAATGTCTTTTTTCTTTGTGCTTTCCTTTTCTTGCTCTAAACCCTCCTGGTCTTTTTTCTTCTATTTTCTCTCTAACTGAGACTATTTCTATTGCTATTGCTATTTCTATTGCTATTTCTATTGCTATTGCTATTGCTATTTCCTTTTCCTCCTCTTTCTCCCTTTCCTTGTCTTACTGCACAGCCTGGCTCACTCTTATCCTTGCCTCTCGTCTTCATTGCACTTGTTTGTAATTCTTGGGGGCTCAACTGCTGCATATTTCTATCTATTTCTTCCGCCTTGACTGTACTTTGCCAGGTCCAACAAACACGCCTTTCCTTATTCTTTTCCTTATTCTTTTTTGGCGCACGCACGACCCGTTCTATTTGTTCTCCTCGGCCTTGTCCCAAATGTTTGGGCGCCTGAATGCAAAACTCGCACATCTAAAGGCTAATTCGCAACGCACGCAAACACAAGGGTCCGGTGCTAGCCTTTCTCCGCTCATTGGAGCCTCAGCTTCTACCGTCGAAGGCACGTCAGCTTCTCCGTCGGTGTTTGGAACCGCCAGTGCCACAACCACCCCTGCTGTTCAGTCGACTGCAACAAGCAGAGCAGCATCGCCACCTCCGTCGCAGATATCCAGCTTCCAGGCCGCTAGAGTAGCTGCGAGCCACGCCGTTGCTGCCTCCAAGGGTCTGTCGCTGAACATCCAGTCAAGGCAGCAACAGCAACAGCAACAGCAATATTTGCACTACAATCCACAGCAGAGCATCCACCAGTCTCAGACATCAGCCACCTCCACGGGAAACCCAGCGCTCAAAAGCTACCATTTATACGTGGAGACCCCGTCGGAAAACTCCCTTCCTCCCATCCTTTCTCCAACAGCGGCAACAGCACCAAAGGGACTAGTTCCATCGAACAAGCGCCGGCTGAGCAGCCCAAGAGTGGACGCTCAGACAGTTTCTGTTGGTAGCAATTATCCCCATCAGGCAAAGCAATCGCGACTGGACAGCGCAGTAGACACCTGCGAGTCACCAGTACACGGAGCTCAGAGAGCGGCTGCTATTAGCGATTACCAGCAGCATCAACTAATTGCAGAGAACACTGCTACTGTGTTGAATAGCGCACAGCAGACACCATACTCGCCGATCCCGTTACCGTCGCATTCTTCTGGTCTTTCACACGTTAGCGTAGCTGGGCACTCGACTGGCCCGCCCACATCGTTTTGTCAGTCCGGACCAGGCACCTACAGCGGCACCAGCAACCCATACGGTAGCTACGACCACAGCTATAATTCGCCACTTCAGCAGCTCCAACAGCAGCAGAAAGAGTACTACCAACAACCACCTTATTCATTGGAGGCAGCGCACCGTCTGGACGATTCTTGTGCGAACACGGGCACAGCTAGCCACTTGTACCCCAGCGCATATCAGCAGCAGCAGCAGCAGCAGCAACAACAACAACAACAACAATCCATGCTCAGCCAGTCAAACCACCACTACACGCAGTACCAACCAGGCACGCAGCAGTATACCACGCAGACAGCAACGCACGAGCAGCAGAAACCTCATGTGCAGGACAGCAACAGCTCCAAAGCAATCTCCTCCATGACCAGATCTACTCCGGAAGGGCCGCGAATGGTGCACAGTGCGTCAGCGACCAGCGGCAACCAGGAGACATATGTGACCCAGGTACAGACCATGTCGTCCGACGGCAGGACCCTCGATGACTTTCAGCTACTGAACACGTTAGGTAAGTACCTTTTCTTTCTTTCTTTCTTTCTTTCTTTCTTTCTTTGTTCCTCATTTGGGAACTGTGTGTTGCTGATCTGTGTTTGTCCACAGCCGAGTATGCGTGGGAATGGCAACAGAAAAAGAGCCCATCGTATGAAAATCGCAGACCCAAGGTCTGTGTGGCTGGCTTTCTTCCGCGTTTGTTCTTCCTGTAAGCTAGAGTGGCTAGAAACCACGGTTAGGAAGGAATGCAGCCAGCCACACAGCGGACAAGCGACTCGGCGTGGATGGGAAGACACCCGGAAACGCCAGCGGAATTGTGCAGCCACATGTTCCTACCACAGCACAGAACATCGCATAACTCAATGACCTGACAAATCGAAACGCCCTGTGTTCTGTGTTCTTTATTATGCTCCGTAGGTACGGGGACGTTTGGCCGGGTGTTCCTTAGCCAGTCCAAGCTAACAAAGCGATTCTATGCGATGAAGGTTCTGCGCAAGTCGCAGGTGGTGAAGCTCAAGCAGGTGGAGCACATCAACAATGAGAAGAACATCCTCGAGGGCGCACGGCACCCGTTCATTGTGCAGCTCGAATGCACAATGCAGAACGAGCGCAACCTGTACATGCTGATGGAGTACGTGCCTGGCGGAGAGCTGTTTTCGCACTTGCGGCGCGCAGGACGGTTTCCGGACGACGTGGCGCGGTTCTACGCGGCAGAGATTGTGCTGGCGCTGGACTATCTGCACAGCATGAAGATCATCTGGCGCGACACAAAGCCAGAGAACATTCTGCTTGACGCGCACGGACACGTCAAGCTGACGGACTTTGGATTCGCCAAGCGCGTGGAGGACCGCACGTGGACGCTGTGCGGCACGCCCGAGTATCTGGCGCCCGAGATAATCCAGAGCAAGGGCCACGGAAAGGCGGTGGACTGGTGGGCGCTTGGGATTCTGATATTCGAGATGCTGGTCGGGTACCCGCCGTTCTACGACGACAATCCGTTTGGAATCTACGAGAAGATCCTGGAGGGGAAGCTGGTGTTTCCGTCGTTCTTTGCCGGATCTGCAAAGGATCTGATTGCGCGGCTGCTGACGGCAGATGTCAGCAAGCGGCTGGGCAACCTGCAGGGCGAGGGTGAGGATGTCAAGACCCACGCGTGGTTTGCAATGATCGACTGGCAGCTTCTTGTCGAGCGCCGCGTGCCCCCGCCTATCGTCCCGCCTCACAGGCATCCTGGCGACACCTGCAACTTTGACAGGTATCCGGAGCCGCCGCAGGAACCCGCTCCCGAGCCCGGTCTCGATCCGTACCGCCATCTCTTTGCTACCTTTTGACTCTTTTCTTCTATTTGCTCTTCAACGCTACTAAATCAGCTTGCCATTCCCTCACTCTGCCTCTTCTTTTTGTCTTTCTTTCTGCAGACAATCGAACAAAAGAAAAAACGGCGGCTGCAACATCCATGCAAAACGAAAGGCGGCTGGATTGGATTGTGCGCAACTTTGGTTACGAATATTCATGCATGTTTGTTGTTAGCGCACATTGACACTTTTGGCAACGTTGGTATCGGAGGCGTCTATTGTGTGTGTGTGTGTTTTCTCCTATTTGTAAGCCAGTCATTACAATTGGCCGCGCAATTGTCAGCAGCTATGCCACATTAACACGCTTGTGTCTGGATGGAGGTCCATTGGAACAAGCGTAATAGGGAGAAGGAGGAGGCTGGATGGGGCAAAGGACATATCAGGTGCCAGATACCAGAGCACAAGGCGGTTGCTGGATGGTGCCGACAATGGGGTTATGAGCCATTGAGCCATTGGACTGTTGAGCGAGGCTGGGCTGGGTGGCTGCAGAGCACAACGTTGCTGGGGTTTGTGGGTGTCATGTGTTGGATGAGATGATGATGGCTCTTGGCCCCTTGCATCAAACAAGAATAGAAGCGTCCATTGCCGCTTATAGCACGCCCTAACAATCAGTCGTCTTTCTCTTTCTTTCCAACCACCACGAGTTGATTTTTTTGGGAGTGGGGGGGGGAGAAGGCACTTTTGTTCCTGCGCCCATCAACTCAATACCAGTGCCAATTGCTCAATTGACATCTAGCTGACGATGCGTGTGCGAATAGCATGTGGGAAATCGCCGAGCTGCACGCAGACAAGCCGAGACTGCCTGGACACATGGAGGGAAAGTCAGTCCAAAAACGGGGAGACCGGGCAATCCTTCAGCATAGCCAAATATGGAGCTGGAGCTTTCTTTTCTTTTCTTTCTCACTCGCCTACGAACAAGAGAAAACAGGTTGCGTCGCTCTTTGCAAAGAAAGCGGGCGGCGGGTGAGGATGCACGCTGGTCCCTTGTTTCTTTCTTTCCAGGAGAATTGCAGCGTGGAAAAGCGAAAGAGAAAAGAGAAGCCCAATCTCGTCCAAGCGCTAGAGCTGGTGCCCTCATTTGCTCCCTTTGTGTCAAAGACCTTGCCGTATGCACGACACGCAGACGGACGGGGAACAGCAGGGGCGAGCGATTAGGCTTTTTCTTTACAAAAAGGGAAAGAAAAAGCTCGACTCGACATCGTCTAGCTGTTGGCTGTTTTTTTTTCACTCAGCAAAGCAAGTCATTCCGCATTTGCCTGTGCGCGCTGGCTCTTGCTGACCCGCACAAAACCCGCCTGCCCCATCTCTTGTTTATTTTTTATTTTGTCAGCGGCGGTTCAAAATACAGCACAGCATCTGTGGAGAAACAAACAAGCACAGCAACAACCGCCAGCCCCTTACGCAGTAGCCGCTCCGCTTGGGCGGGCGTTGTCCAGAAGCAGCCTCAGTCCCCTCAGCCATCTCGCCCAGCCTTGTTCTGTCTCTTTGTCCTGGTCTGACCTTGAGCGCTCTCAGGCTCCTAGCTTTTCTGTTTTATATCTTTCTCTTCGCCAGCCTCGCTCCCTCTTGTTTTTATTCTATTCTATTTTTTTATTCTGTTGCTGTTGTTGTTTTTTATTCTGCAAAACTCTCTTTCTTTCTTTCTTTTCATCCCTCTTATTTTTCTCTAGCTGTCTGTATTTATTGTTGTCCATACGTCGTGCTTTATATACATCCACACGCCCGCGCTCTTGTCCACACATCCTTGTACTATCCTTTCTCTTCCTCTTTCCACATCTCTATTGCTCCCGCACTCGTGTGTTTCTGACAAGCTTGTCT
>JANBOK010000095.1:0-31519 GCA_027595805.1 Coemansia sp. Benny D160-2 | reverse complement strand
CGCTTTCCTTTTTCAGTATTCTTGAAAGACCCACAAAAAAGGAGGAGGTGAATAGAATAAAATGGGCAAACAATAGATTGCTTTGTGGTTTTTATATATCAAAGAAAAAGAGAAGCCTTGCTTACTGCTGCTGGTATTACTATTGCGATGATGATGCCTGTGCAATGGCAGCAGAAATGAACTGAGCCGCAGCCGGCGACAACTGCTGCTGCTGTGCAGCAGCCGAGATAGCAGCCTGCGCAGACTGCAACGCCTGGCCAAGCCCGCGGGTAGCGTCAGCGATCAGCGGACACGGATCGATCTTGATGTCGCCAAGCGTGGCCAGACGCGCAAACGACGCCTGGTACCCGGTGTCCTCGATCTCCAGCGCATCAAGATCCTCGTCAGCAGCCACCGCAGCAGCGGCGGCAGCAGCACTGCCATCGAAAATCTGCTTATCAGCAAGGGTCTTGGTCTCCTTAACCCCCGTATCCATCAGCATGGTGGCCAGCTGCTCCAATACAGGCCCCGTCAGCGGCGCACACGCAGGGTCGCCCTGGAACCGGCTGGACGCAACAAGCAGGCCGAATCCCACAGCAACAGTCTTGCGGTCGATGCGACCAACAACGGTCGGAATCGCCTCAAGCATAACGTTCTGCAGCACCGACGCAAACAACCCAGGCTGGATCCCGTTCATTGCATCCACAAGCATCGCCACCCCCGCACCGCTCTGCGGCTCAATGCACAGCACCGACGCAACGTAGTGCACGAGGTTGCGCGTGAACTTTGCAGTGCGCGACGTCTGCAGCCGCGTGAGGCACAGCGTGAGAACGGGCTTCAGGAACTGCCGCACAGAGTCCGCCGGCGTGAACTGCGTGGCCGCAAGCAGCAGGCCGAATCCGTGGTGGTCGTTGGCGCGCGACGCAATCAGCTTCTGGAAAACACCGAGAATCGGCTGCAGATGCCCGTCACGTGCCAGCTGCGCTCCACCGATCTGCAGGTAGCTCTGCAGCAGACGCACGAGCGCCGGGATGTTACCCTGGGCGCTCCACAGCGTGGGCTGCAGCAGCGGGGGCAGCAGGCTGACGTAGGCCTCGGGCAGCGCTCCGCCCGCCGTGTGCACCGACAGAAGCTGCGCGAGGATCTGGAACACGTAGGGCATGAACTCGGCCACGTCCTGCTGCAGAATGTTCTGGAAGATCGGGAACAGCGTGGCCTCGAACTGCCCGATAGCCGCGCTGTCGGCCGCGCACGAGAACCGCGCAAGCGACCCGATCGCCTCGAACAGAAAGTGGCTGAACCGCGGGTTGCTCGGGTTCTTGCTGACCTCCGCCAGGATCTGCGCCAGCTTGGCCAGCGCCGCCGGCGCGAGCGGCAGAATGTTTGTGCGGCACGCAAGGATGATCCGCATCGCCGTCTTGATCATGTAGTCGTTCTCCGCCAGCTTCTGCGGCGACTCTGCGCGGTCAAACGTTGCCACGATGTGCTGCAGCATGCTCTCGGCCAGCGGCTGGATATCCGCAGGCCCAAACAACAGCGCGCCGTCCTTCTTCAGCACAAGTATGCGCTCGACCGCAATGGCCGCGTACATCGACACGGCCGGATTTGGGTGCGCCAAGTGGTCGCCCAGCAGTGGCAGCGCCTGCGCCAGCATCTCGCGCGGCAGCTGGCTGCGGAAGGTGGTGACAAACCTGATCGCGTCGGCCTTCAGAATCGGCGCCTGTGCATCAGACCCGGTGTCCCGCAGATGCTGGACAATCTGCGAGGCAAAAAAGTCGGGCACATTGACGAGCTCATTGACTTTTGTCGCGCCCAGCGCCTGCACCGAGGCCACCACCGCCACCGAGGCCACAAGGAAGAGGGCGACGTCCTTGTCGCGCCAGTTCCCCACCGGGTTTGCCGCGTACCGCTCGAGCCCCTTTTGGATGTATATCGACATCGCCTGCGTTGTTTCCGACGAGAACTGGTCCAACAGGCCGCGCACAAGATCGGCCGCAGCCTCGCGCCGACTGCCGGCCTCGCTGCCTTCCACGTCGCGGCGCACAAACTGGACCGGGTCGTCCTCGAACAGCTCCTCGTCGCTCTCGGGCAGAACAGCGTTTGGAATGACGATGCGCTCGCATATCAGCTTCAGCGAATCGCCCGACGCAAACAGCTCCTTCTGCTGTGGATTACGCACAACCGTACGCAGGAACGCCATGCCCTTGCTGACCACGCCGTCATACTTTCCTTCCTTCCCCACCGTCGTAAGCATGTTCCAAACGGTCTCGACAAACTGCGGCAGCTGCTTAAAGTCCTCCTCGTATCTCTGCGCATACAGCTCAATGATCTCGCAGATGCTGGCCTTGACCTCCTCCAGATCGCCCGCCACGTCGTCGTCGTCCGTCACCGCATTGGGGTTTGCGTAAACCAGGTATTTGTGGAACGTCTGCATGAACTGGGCCATGTTGTCCTCAAAGAACGGGGGCAGATCCTGGCAATTAAGGTCATAGTAGATCTGGCAGAGCAGCGCCAGCGAGTGGAGGAGTATCTGCAGCGCCTGCTTGTTCTGCGCATGCTCGTCAATCAGTCTATCCGTGGTTACAAACACCTGCAAGTACGGTTCTGTGAACTGACTCAGCACGTAGTTGATTTTAGTGTACAGACGGTCCGACCGGAACGCCGAGCGCCACCCCTTGAACACATTGTGCGCCGTCTGCAGGATCCCGTTATTTACATGGTAATCGGTGGCCGAGAGCCTCGACACCAGCGTGCTAATCAGATCCGGCCACTGCTCCGGGAAATCGCTATCCGCAATAATCGACACCGCCTCGCCAATCTGCAGCTGGAGTTTCTTTGGCACCGTCAGCATAAGCCCCACGATCTCCTCCTTCACCACGCGGCGGTCGTCCGCCGAAAGCAGCTCCTCCGCACTCTCCTCATCCTGCGCCCAGCGACGCTTGACAAAGTTCTTAAAGTACAGTGCTGCCGCAAACCTGATGTTGCCATCCGTCCCCTCGTTGTTGACCAGCTGCAGCAGCGGCACCACAAACCGCGGCGTCTGCTCGATCGACTGCAAGAACCCTTCGGCTACTTGTGCAAGAAGAACAAAACTGCAAATGGATGGTTAGTAGTGGGTATCAGTGCTACTAAATAGGGTGGATAAACCTCCGACTGCTCAGAAATACTTTGTGTGTGCCACCTACCTTGCTTGCGCTGCTGTGCGTCGGGGCTGAGAGTCTGCTGTAGGCTCTGTGCTAGCGACTCTTGCGAGAAGTTTGCCACTCCGTTGTTCATAGACATTGTCTTCAACTGGACCAAAAGAGAAAAATTTACCCGACGATAAAAGACAGAAAGAGAATGAATGAACAATGTAAACCCGGACGCGTGCTGCACTGTATATGAGCAAATTCACGATATATAATGTTTGAATTAAGTGCAAGTACCAGGACGCGTGTTTTGTTTTAATTCTCCTCCACAATAAAAACAAGAAAAAAAGGTGGCAGTTGGATTTACTCTGTCCTTCTCGCCGTCAGTGCTTATGTCTGTAAAAAAGAAGGTCCCAGAAGAATGAACAAGGGCTGTGTAAATAATAAGAGAAGAAAAAGGAAATAAAAACAGCTTTTTTAGAATTGGGAGCTGAGAAAGAAAGGTTGTTACCGCCACTATAGATGTTGCAAGAAAAAGGCAGACAAGGGGAGAGTGAACAAAATTTAAAAAAAACGGTGTTCCGAGACTTTGGCAAAGAAAAATTATGATATTGCTGCTCTGCCTTTGCGTAAATCGATAGTGCCTTTTTATAGGATATTATGCCCAGCTTCTAACAAATTATCCTATTACGCGGTAAAATGAGCTGTTTCTTATATAAAAACATCTTTATACGTCTCTGGTCCCAGCTAAAGAAGTGAGTAATTTATGCGGCATTAGGTGTCGCTTGTTTGTTTGTTTGTTTGTTGGCTGGCATCGCCAATTACACGGGACTCTCTGCATACCAAGCCATAACCAGATCCCAGCATCACAACGCGTAGTTACATGGCGCCAAAAAAAACCAAATCAACACAGTAACTCTTGTAACATCTCTCTCTCTCCCTCTCTCTCTCTGCTGATCGTTGCGTTTCACCATCTCCCCTTTTCCTGCATCCTGTTCCAACCACCTTCAGCTACAAAGTGAACATCCGGGTACGCCGCAGGTGTTTTGTTTATATATATAGTTTGCACACATAGCAAAGTCCCTCTCTGGAAACCGAGAAACAATGGCATGGTCGCCGCTGGTGTTTCTACAACATGAGCCGGTGCTTTCGACGCCCATGTACTACCTACACACCCTGATATGCACGCTCAGCGCAACATCGGTCAGAACTTTAGGGCTTGGATCGGCTGACACAATAACATGCAACCGAATGGGATGCGAGTGCCACGTACTTGGCGACTCCCAGCACCGCGTGCTCGTGGCTTTGGTTATGGTTGCAGCACTGGCAGCGGTTGTGCTGACATTTGGCCCACAGACACCGCAGTCTCCGCTGATGGCCGAACCAGCAAACGCAGACTCTAGTGCACAGCAGACGACAACGGTGGCCACAACAGGCCAGGTTTGCATCGAGTGCGGCCGGCCGGTAGCAAGTCTGTTTACCGAGTATGGCGTGGGCCACATCCGACTGACGCAGTGCGCAAACTGCAAGCACTTTGCCGACAAGTATGTGGAGCACGACGTGGTGATAGTGTTCATCGACATGCTGCTGCACAAGCCGCAAGTGTACCGCCACCTGCTGGTCAACAAGCTCGAGTTCCGCCAGCCAGCAATGGAGCGCAATGTGGCCAAACTGGGCATCCTGCTTGTGCTGTTCAGCGTCTACATCGACTGGTTCCGTTTGGAGGAAGGTGGCCGCCTGCGCAACCAGAGCGAGCTGTTGTTTGGCCAGCGCTTATCGTTTGCTACGCAGTACGTGTTTATCCTTGTATTGTCGGCTATTGATGCTGCTGCACTGCTTGCGGGCGTGCTGCTGGCGTCGATTGTGCACCAGCGCTGCTTCACACACGTCAAGCGGTGGGCCACAATGGCCACCGCTCTGACGATTGCCAGCTTTGGCAAGGTGCTGATGATCATTCTGGTCATCTGGGACTACAACGAGCCGTACTATCCGTGGCTGCTGGACACGCTCGTCTTCACCTCATACTCCACCGCAATGTCTGTGCTCTTCGATGTCAGCGTCCCGTGGGCCAGCCTGATGGTTGTATTCGGCATGGCCACCAAGCAGCTGGTTCACCTGGCAGCACTGACTGTCTCTGCCGCCCTCTTCTCGTAACGAACCCTTCTGCTGCAGACTATGAATTATGGAGGCATTTGGAACTGCTGCACAAGCATCCACGCGTACATTGCCATGGTAGCCGATGCCACTGTAGCAATGAGGAGTGGCCACCGGTGCTGCAGCGCCAAATCGCGTGCCTTCTGCGCGGTGTTGGTCAGATCGATTACCTTGGCCATGCGGTTTGCACCGGTGCGCCTATTATTACCAGCACCAGCACCAGCACCAGCACCGGCTGCCGGTTCTGGCTCCGAGACCAGTGGATGGCATCCGTTGAGTATGGGAACCAGTCCAACAAACGATCTAGGCTGCGCCGGATCCAAACGTCTCCACGTTGCCTCGAACGAGTTGACAACCGACAACTTGGGTAGATGGCAGGAGCCCATGTGCTGCAGCTTTGTTGCCGGGTAGTCGCGCTCCAGGTAGTACGAATCGGCAATAATGTGGCGCCACTGGTTCCCGCCGCTTCCATCGACGGTCCGCGGCAACTGAGACAGCGTTGTGTGGACTATAGCGAAATCGCGATCGCAGCCGAGGACAGCAGCCTCGTTTCGTTTGATGAGCGCTGCTGCCATGTAAACGATCTGCAGCGGCGGACTAACGATGAGAAAGTCGTAGATGCGGCAGATGTCGTCGAATGAATCAACATCGTGCGCAAACCACGTCAGAACCCAGCTGATTGCAAAGAACGGCGGCACATCGAGCTCGGAAAGCAGCGCATGGACCTCGGGGCTTACTACACGGAGCACCACGTATAGGAGCTTCAGCTGCACCAGTACGTTGTCGAGATTGCTGGACATTGCATCGCGCACAAAGAACAGCGCGACCATCTTGGCTGCCTCTGTGGCCGGCCGCTCGCTGCCGAACACGCAGAGGAACGTCAGAGCCAGCTCATGGAACCCCTGGTAGTATCCGAGCCACCGATACTTGCGCAGCACGCCGCATACCACCGTGCCCAGCTGCTCCTGCCGCTTCTTTGTGGCTGCCTCGTCCTTTCTGTATTCCGTGGACTTTGGCAGACTGGTGCGCACGACATCCAGCGCCACTTGGGACTCGTCCGGATGCGCAGCCTCCTCTTCCTCATCTTCACCCTCCTTCTCTATGCCGTCTTCCCGCAGAGTCTCGGTGAGCGACCGGAAGTTGAGCAACAGCGGCCATGCGCGTCGCCGGTTTCTTATTGTCTGCAGCCCTGCTCCAGTCCGCGCCAGCTTCTTGAGCTCCGTCAGGTCAACGTTGGCAATTGCTTGTGCAATGCGTTTTGAGCGTGGTTCTACCTCGGATTCCTCGGCCTCCGAATCCACATTGCTAGCCTGGCTGCTGTGGCTGCTGGTGCGACTATGTGTGGTGGGCTTTGGGCTGCCGGCTGATCCTGCTCGCGTTGCGTGTTTCCGCCGTCTGGGCTTGGTCTTTTCATTCAGAGTCATTTTGAATGCTGGCTAGAGTAGTTTAGTTGTATTAAAACAAAGAAAGAAAGAAAGAAAGAAGGGAAATGAAGTGTGTCTAAAAGAAAAATTAGTGTCATAGCAGACAAGCCCTTTTTGGACCAAGCTTTACAGACACAGGGCCTTATTGGAGATTCGTTCTATTAGCGCAAGAGCTTAATAAGTGAGGATATTTTTTTCGTGTGGCTTTTTTTCTTGTTCCTTCTCAGTTTCTTTTGTCGTTTGGATTTTATTATTTTTCTACTTTATTCGATTCTGGGTACATTCTTCGGATTGGCTTTGTTGCGGAAGCAAGAGAAGCAACGCTCTTCTGTTTGGATTTGCAGCACACACCGACCATGGACACCGAGGTAAGGAACGGCTGATTTGTCGCTTTGTCAGTGAAATGAAGGCTTATTGTACAGGCCGAGTTCAGTCAGCTAATTAACTGCCATTTCTTCTCCTTTATCAATGATAGTTTGAGAAGCTCATGCGTCTGGCCGAAAAGACCACCATTGACATTCAGCGAGGGGCCTTGGAGCGGAAAAGAGCAACAAGCGCTCGGGTCTTGGAAAGGGCGCCCGCCAGTCGGGAGGAGCAGGAGAAGCGGCGCAGACTCGAGCTAGAGCAGCGTGTTCGACAGCGGGAGGAGGACGATCGGCAGCGAAGGGTGCAAGCAAAGTCAATTGCGGAGAAGAGGCGGCAGGAGCGGGAAGATGCAGATAGAATAGACGCGGCAATGCGCAAGAAACGCAGCCAGTCGCGGAAAGCCACAGAGCAGAGGCAACAAGAGGGAAGACCCAAACCTGGTGACCAGGCTCTTCAACCACTTCGTGCTGGGGCGTCATCGTCTGCGCGGACGGCGAATGGCAGCACTGGTGGTGCCAGGAGTGCTCAAATGTCCGTGCAACCCAAACCAAAGCGTGATGCTGCTCCTGCGGCCCAGCTGTCGTACGAGGAACTTATGCGCATTGCCTCGGGGAAGCCTGTGCCGCTGCAGAGTTTGCCAAAGGCAGACCCTTCAGACCAGCGTTCTCTTGCTTCTAAACACAGATCCAGTCAGCCTCCACGCCGGAATGCTGCTCCAGCCGCGTCGCCTTTGCCGGCATCGTCACTGTCGCGGCCACGCCAGCAGGCAACTGACACAGGCGCACCTACACGTCGTGCTGCCGCTTCTTCAACACGTCCGTCTACTCCTGCCACACCAGCATCAAAACCATCAGCATCAAGGACATTCGCATCAGCATCATCACGTGTATCCAAATCTCAAAAGCCCTCAGCTGCGCCGATCCGACAAGAGCGCCCACAGCGCAAAGCGACCCCAGAGCGCGAGATCGACCGCTTTGGCGTTCTTCCAAAATCCGCCTCCAAGCGAGACACCTCTGTGCGCGCTGCTCCTTACCCATCGCCCGGAACACTGTCCGCACGATCATCCCGCAGCACGCGCGATTCACCAGCAGCCTCTGCCGCACATTCTTCAGACGCACGATCTCGTATGTCTGCCACCAACCGCAATCGGCCGACATCCAACTCGGACGCATTGCGCTCCCGCAAAGGCAACACTGCGCGTCCTTCTCCTCCTCGTAGGAGTCGCCAGACGTTGCCGGCCTTTGCCAAACCGCTCAAACGGCACCCCGAGCCACAGCATCGTGCTCGCTCTTCAAGGCCGAACAACAGCAACAACAAGAATAACGACTACGATGATGAGGATGATGATGATGGCAGCGAGTACGATTCGATGGACGACTTTATTGTTGACGACGAAGGCGACGGTGCAGCTGGCGGTGACTACCGTGTTGGCTCCATCCGCGAGATGTTTGGCGTGCGGTACCACGATGTTAACGACGACAACGACGACGATATGGAGGTGTCTGTCATGCAGCAGATGCGAGAGGACAGGCGCAGTGCTAGGATCGGGCGGCTTGAGGATGAGGAGGAGGAGCGTCGCTTGGAAAGGGAGGAGCGCGAACGCGAGCGTCGGCGTTGCATGCGCGACCGGTGACAAGTGCGCTGGTATTTTTTTATTTTGCATGGCATGGCATTTTTGCTCACGTGAATAACCCCCCTAAAGAAGAGGGAGGAACTCGTGTGTATGTTTGATTAAAATATATATTATTCTCTCCAACTGGAACTCCAGAGGGTCTCATTTATTTATTCCATTATTGCCATTAGTGTTGTTATTGTTTAGTATTTCTGAACGGGAGGGCACTTGTATAAAACAAACAAACACGCTTGCTGTAAGAAAGTCATCTAGTGTACATTATTATTTCCATCTACAGAATGTCCGACCAGCCACGGAATTCTGGACCAAGCAGCAGCGGCAGTACGCCCACGTCGACTGCAAAGAAACGCCAGCGCCTGACTGCGCTGACGCCGGCCGGACTGCTCCGGCAACGGAAACGACGCGGCAGCAGCACAAGTGGCGGCGGTGGCGGCAACAACGGCAGAACGCCCGGTAGTTCGCGGCCAGGCACGCCGACGCCCACAAAGCTCCGCGCATCGATGAGCCAGGGATCGCTGGCGTGGCAGGACTCGGCGACTTCAGGTCCCGAGAGACGCGGGAGCTTTGGCGGCGGGAGGCGCGGGAGCACGCTGGGGCTGACGTCCTCGGTGGCGGGGACTGAATCGGCGTCATCCAGACACGGGTCGCTGGTGCATCCGAGAACTGCGTCGATGCACGAGGCAGCAGCAGGAGGAGGAGATGCCGTGCAGCAGCGGCGTGGTGGGAGGCAGCGCGTTTCGTCGGTCGGTGGAGCGGGTCTGGCAGCTGGATCTGGACCCAACGAGACGGCCGACCACGAGGACAATGACGACGGCAACGACGATGACGACGACGCCAATGCCGCCGAGGGCGCCGACGGACTGACGCTGGTGCGGCAGAGCAAGGAGGAGGTCAAGGAGCTCTGGGACCAGATGAGCGACGAGCAGAAACAGCGGTACGGCGTGTATCTGCGAACTGCGCTCAACAAGGGGGCCATGAAGAAACTGGTCACCAGTATTCTGAACCAGCAGGTGTCGCCCACCATTACCTTTGTGGTGGCCGGCTTTGCCAAGGTGTTTGTTGGCGAGATCGTTGAGCGCGCATTGGAGGTCCAAAGAGAAAGAGGCGAGGAAAACGATGGCCCGCTCACCCCCGAACATCTGAGAGAGGCGTACCGTCTGTATAAGAAGGAGTCGCAGATACCTTTGTCCGGCGGGAGCGGATCTAATAAGCGGCTTTTCTGACCACCCTATTTTTTGTTGCTGGATAGACTGGGAGAGGTTTTGAGGGAGAATATAGATGGACTCTAGGAATGAATGATGTTTGTTTCTAGGGCTTTTTTTGTCTTCAAGGCTGTTGGTTCTAGAAGAGTAAATATGGAAAGATGTGAATAAGAAAAGATAAATATTAAGCGCCTTTTTCCTTTATCCCTGAGAGATCAGGCGGGACGGCTAGTATGTGACGCCGGGCTTTGGGATGGACGCGTTTCTGTAGAACAGAATGGACCCGGTGTCCTCAACAAAGTGGCAGTGCTTGTAGTTGTGGTACAGCGACTTTAGGACATTAGTGTCGTCGAACTTGTAGTAATCTCCAAGCTTCTTCTTGAGATGCTTGGTGGCCTCAATGGCGTGGTAGTGCGGCATCTGCGAGAACAGGTGGTGAGCGACGTGCGTGTCCTGGATGTGGTGGAAGCAGACGTTGAGGATCCAGCCGTAGCTACGGTCAATCGTGCACAATGCGCCGCGGATAAAGTTCCACTCGTCGTCGGCATAATGCGGCACTGCGGCGTCCGTGTGCTGCAGATAGGTGATGGTGACAAGCCAGAAGTTGACCATCAGATATGGCACGCCGTAGTAGAAGAAGACGGTGGCGGCTGAGTAGCACCAGCTGGCATAGACGAGCGCGCTGGCCGTCAGCAGAAGCCCAATGTCGCCCACCACGATCTGCCAGAACTGGTTGGGCCGGAACAGCACCGACTGCGGGTTGAAATGCGATGCGCCGCGCGAGTACTTTGGTCCGGAAGAGTTCTGGTACAGATACAGCGGCCATCCAAGCACCGACTGTCCGATGAGCTTGCCCAGATGGTACAGCGGCGTCTCCTCAAACATCGAGTCGGTGACCCATGCCGGCGTCGACGGCTTTCCCTGCATTCCGCGAACCGACTTTGTGCGCGGAACAAACACCTCGTCGCGCGTCATGTTGTTGGTGTTCTTGTGGTGCTGCGAGTGCGTGTGGCGCCATGCGTAGTACGGGACCAGAAGCGCCGAGTGCAGAACCCACCCGGTGGCATTGTTGATTGTCTTGTTCGCCGAGAATGACCCGTGTCCACTACAGAAATGTTTTAATCAGAACAAGATGCCCCAGTCTCAGCTGCGTGCTGTCATTTAGTTGATGTGCCTTTACATTTATCACCTGCTCCAGGGCTGTGAATATCCGGTTTTTCTGCTATCGCTGCTATTGCTGCTATTACTGCTGTTGACATGTGCATGTAGGAGAGATGTGGGAAGTTTCTGTTTGGGCGATCACATCTTTTGTGTTCTGGTGCTTTGTTCTGCTTGTTTGCCAGCAAAAAAAAGACAGCAAATCCCCCAAAAGCTAAAGGGGGAGGCTTTTTCACACACAATACCAGGACAACAAGCGGAAACGGCAAGTCTCTGTCTGACGTGCTAATCGAGTAATGGTGCTGAGGCTTGGAAGAAACAAGAAACGGGTGGCAAGCACCGCCCACGCCATTATTATTATTATTATTTTTCCTTTTGCCTTGTTCATGCCACAGTCTGCCTGGTTTTGAAAAAGGCAAAAGGAAAAATAAAGCCAAACCATCACAAGAAAAAGATCCCAGTTGCTTGTTATCGAACGACATCATCAGAACATGTTCTCGAAAGATGTGAAGAAAAAATTTTTTTCTTCCCAGCTTGTGATTGAGATGGGAAAAATGACAGGGAATAGAGATCAGTTTCACTTACCATTCATGTGCAATGACCCAAACGCCAGTGCAGACAACACCCTGGGCAACCCAGTAGAAGATCCATGCCGGAACACGAAGCAGTGGCGGCAGCATGCTGATGTGGTTTGCACAGAGTGCCAGGAACGCCACTCCGCACAGATCGTATGCTACATAGCTGAACGAACGCAGCGTATCGCGCTCAAAGCAGTACTTGGGAATGCAGTCGCGAAGCTCCTTGACGGTGAAGTTCGGAGGAACAAACTCCTTCTCGGGGTTGACGATTTGCTTTGCTCCCATTCTCTCGAGCTTGCGTCTTGCCTTGCTAACCAATCAGGCCTTGGAGGATAGAAGAGAAAGGAAGACTGTAGAGCCGTAGAAGAGTATGTCTGTTGCTTGTTGATGCTAACAAGAGACGTCGATTCCTTTTCCCGATGTACTGGTGCCAAAATCGCAACTTGTGCAGACAGACAGACAGTCAAGATCGGATGGAGAAGAGATTATAGTAAAAGGAGATGAAAAAGGAGATGAAGCAAACAACGCAAAGGAGAAAGAACCTTTTTCAGGATCTCTCCTTCCGTTACTGGCGGCCCTGTCCGTTTATATAAGGACAAATCCTTCTGTACGGCCGACTTCAGCACATCGGCACTCCCCCCCAAACACATCCTGTTTTGATCCACAACAATAGTGTCTGGCAATATGAGCCCAGCCATTCAACGCTTCCCCCCCCCTTTTTGCTTGGACAAGAGAGAATAGCAGATGCAGATAAAAACGTGAAATAAAAAGCTTGCAGCAACAACAGTCAGTCACCCCAGCCTCCATTTCCTCCCAACCGCAAATGAGAACTAGAAGAATAGCAGCACTAACAGTCTGCAAGACGTATTTCGGATAGTGCTGCACATTGCCAAAGCGATGCTGACTCTCCTTCTGCTGTAACATGTGAACCCATTGGTGAATGGAAAACTGCCGTTTTTCTGCCGTTGCTGCCAGTCTTTCGGTTACTGCCTTTGCGCCACATTGTCCACACCTGGGCTCCGATCGAGTCAGCTGTCGTTCTATTGTCACACATGCCTTCAATGAATGGCAATTGCTGTTGCCGTGTTCGTTTGGCCCTACAGAGCTATAACCACCCCTCGCAAAGGGTGGACTGGACAGTAAGTATTCTTTTTTTATTTTGCAGTGCTTGCCAACTACAGTCTTTGAGAATAGCAGGGCATCATTTACTCATTGGTGGTAAATGCGGACCGCTTCTCCTCTCGGATCCCACCCATTGGCGGATATCGCACCATTTTCTGCTTGGCGCCACTGTTGCTTTTTTGTTGGTGTGCTTGAATGTTAATATCCACACAGTTAGGCATACTGCAGTTTCGTATTGGTCATGCAATTTAAAACACGCTTGCGCTGGTTGGTTTGGCGTAACATGCATTCAGACAAAGATACACAAGACCTAGATAGATAGTGCGGAAGAACAAGTGCAAAATAAGTAAATAAAAAAGGAAAAAGGAAAATTACTTGGCCAACGCACCCATTGGATCCCAGGGCGGCAGCACAACAGCCTCCTGGTCAAGCACGTCCAGAACCTCCTTGGGCAGATCGCTCTTCTCGAGCACGATCTGGTAGACGAACTCGTCAAACCATCTGTCAGTCATAGTCAAGTACCCCTTGTTGCCGGTTGATGCGCCCCACGAGTTTTCGATTCTCCAACGGATAGTCTTGCCATCCTCAATATGGACGCCCGTCAGAACCATTGCATGAGTCATCAGACTGTCGCCGTACTGCAGACGCTCTGCCTTTGTCATGCCAAAGCCAAAGTCAAATGCTGACTTGTAGTCGATAACCTCGGTGTCCATCATCCCGTGGCTGCGCGAGAGGAACTTTCCAACATCGCACCCAAACCACACAGGACGCCCAGACTTTAAGACGCGGATAGCGTAATCCTTCAGGCGCTGAACAGACAGGTTGATGTAGTGCACAGACTCTGCGCCATAGACGTTGCCCAGATAGTCCACAGTGTACTTTTTCATGTACTCGTTGCGTGGGTCGTTTATCAGCGACACGAACTTCGTGCAGTCCTGCTTAACGTGGTTTTTGTAGAACTCGAGCGGAGTGACATTCCTGAACTCGTGGAACTTCTTGTCCTTGCTATAGAACGACCAATCGATCGTCTTGGGTGGCTGGCCCAGGGACACCGATATCACCTTGTGGATCTCCCTGAGCATCCGGTCCTTCATCTTGCGCAGCTCGTCAATACTCTTTCCGTTTGCATGCTCTGTGCGTATTTCCTTAGCGTACTCGCGCAGCTTGGTGGTGATCAGCCAGTCCATCTGTCCCGAACTCGAGGTGTGTACCGTTTTGGGATAGGCTTCCTTGGGAACAACGCCGTACTTTTCAACCAGCGCAACAAACATATCCCACTGTCCGCCGTCCTGGACCGGACTCGTCAGCAAATACTGCACAACGCGTCCATCGAGATCCTCGTCAAGCGTTTTGAGAATGTTCTCCAAGAACCAGTTGGACTTTTCGAGCTTGTCATGGAAGAAGACAAACGGCTGCGAGAGCTCCAGTTCATCGAGATTGTACTCCTTCATCATGTGCTGGCGCAGCATGTTAAGCCCGGCAAAGATCCAGCATCTGCCGCTGTTCTTCTGGTTGGTAATTGGCGCATCGATTTCCAGCTTGTGCGAGAATACCGGTGGATGCTTCAGATACACTTCGCGGTTATCAAGGGCCTCGCTGTATGTCTCGTGCGAGAGCGTCAGGGTTGCCAGCTTGTTTTTGATGTCGGCAGTAAAGTCATCGCAGTAGTCCTCCAGCTGGGGAATCGTGATATCCTGGCCGGCCTTGACACTGCTGCTATCTTCAACAGAGGCAACTGTGCTCTTTGCCGTCTTGGAGCTGTCGTCGCTGCCAAAACCGCGGGCGCCCTTTGCTTCCTTCTCCTGCTGCTTAGTCATGAGGTGACGAGCATACGAGGAGAGGACAGCACTCTTTGGCAGATGAACAACGGTCATTGTTGGAGAAGAACACGCTGAAAAAAGCAATGATAAAGTAATAACGCAAGAGAGCAGAAAAATATACGCTTGAAAATGAAATGGAGAAGAGAGAGAGAGAGATTGTTGGTGTAGTAAGGTTATAGAAATATAAATAAAAAGGTAGAACGAAAAGAGGCAAAGAATGTGTGGGCAAATGCAAGTGGAAATGACCTTTATATGTTTGTAAACGTCAGCAACAACGGCAGAAAGCGATTGGAAAATAGAAAACAATATTGTTTGTGAAGGAAAAAAACGCTTTGACTCTTTCTCACAAGCTTGTCAGATGGGCTCGCTTTTTTTTCCCCATTCACACAACGAGCTCCTTGCATTCAAGGTGTAACGAAGGAAGACTGTCTATCTAAAAGTCAATGAGGTTGCCGCTGGCATTTCAAAGAAGTAGGGGTGGTCAAGAGCAGCCTGCACTGAGATTCGCTTCCGCGGGTCGTAAGTCAGAAGAGAATTAAGCAGCAGAATGGTTTGCTGGCTGACATTGCGCACAGCAAGCTTTAGGTTGTTGTACTTGTTCTCAGCGAGCCGCACATCAGGCGCCAAGGGGAGCTGGCAGTACCCTGGCCATATCCTCTCATTTGGAGCGCCAATCATCTTGGCAATCAGCTCCATCTGCTCTTTTTCGTTTCGGCCCGGCATAAATGGCTCATGGATCAGAAGCTCCCCGAATATACACCCGACGGACCAGAGATCAATTGCCTTTGTGTACTCCGAAGAGCCGAGAATAAGCTCGGGTGCACGGTACCACAGCGTTGCAACCTGCGGTGTCATCGGTCGTCGGGGCTCGTGGAACAGCCGTGCAAGCCCAAAGTCGGCAATTTTGAGCTCTCCAGACCGGGTCAGAAGCGCATTTGGCGGCTTCAGATCTCTATGGATGACATAGTTGTTGTGGCAATATTCCAGCCCCTGAAGAAGCTGGTGGAGCAGCCCCTTTACCTCTGACTTTGTAAACGGCGTCTTCATGTTGTCCAGCAGCGTTCCGAGGTCATAGTCGCAGTACTCCATGACCATGAATATGCTGTCTATGCTGTGGCCAGCAGCTATCTCCATCACACTGACAATGTTACGGTGTCGCAACCGTTTGAGAAGAGCGATTTCGCGAAAGCTCGACAGTGGCAAGCCCTGTGTGCCTTCGCTAACGTTCACTCGCATACGCTTTAAGGCAACCAACTGCTTTGTTTTCTTATGCTGCGCTCGATAGACAATACCGTATGTGCCTTCGCCAATGCGGTTTATCTTCTCATACGAGTCCACATCGGAGCATGCACCTACGAACCCACTCTCTTGGATATCCATTCTGTTTCCCAAAAAGTCAACAAAGACCCTATCATCGGAACCATCCCGGGTTGACATTGTGCGCACAATAGTAGATGAAAGGAACAACGTGCACAGGCGGCATACATGGTTAACAAAGAAGTGTATAATAAAAGCAAATGGGGACAAACACACACATCAAACGATATCGCAGTCCCTTTCTGTACTAACGCCGTCTAACATATTGCTTGCACTATGGGCGGTGCCCCAGATTCAGCTGGCAAAAATGCAAAAAAAGGTGTGCTGTTGCCTGGAATCGAACCAGGATCGCCACGGCCACAACGTGGAGTACTAACCGTTATACTACAACAGCTTCAAACCGTTTAAAATCTAATTTTTTGGATTTTATTGTATATACTAATTTTGTATCAAAATATGCTATCATTGCTGCTATTACTGCTGTGTTAGTTGTTTTATTGATGAGAATGTAGAATTCATTCATCCAGTGCCAAAAACTTGGATTACTACCGCTGTAGTCCATTTCAACAGCAGAATGCATATTTGAAATAAACTATTGCTCTCAAGGTGTGTAAAATTAACATTGACGTTTAATACATCGTTGTAGCGGCTGGTATAACAAATACCAAGACAAAAATGCCTGTAATGCTAGCAATCGTGCTATATAACGTCTCTTAATCGTTACAACAAATTATACACAGAAGAGTTCTCTATATTCTTCTAGTATCAGACGCTAAATCTAATTTTACAAACGCCAACCGTTATATACCAACTGATATTACAGACAATATACCTAACCTAATCAGATATTGGATACGGAAATGTAAATTATCAATATTAATTTGCGTATAAAAGTAGAACATTTCATATTAATGTTAGGTCACATTTTTTTTTGCTATCACCATACTCTAATTCCTTTATGTACAAAGATTTTTCTTTCATAATAATCCTTTTTGCATGCGAACCGTAGCTTTTAATTAAACCAAAGCAATACGGTGGGCGGTTGTATAAAGGTTGTAGTCAATTTCCTTCTCGTTTTCATTTTTTCTGAAACGACCATTCAAATTTTTCTTTTCATCTTTACAATAGCATTTATATACTTTGGTTTATCTTTTGCTATTCTTGCCTTCTACTGTGATTTTTAGTGAATCTTGAAACACATTAGGTCTTGGAAAAATGACTATTTCAATCTTTGGATTGGGTTATGCTGTGCTATACCCTCTGTTTGATATCTGGCTGGTTCTGTATGCAGTATTTGTTGTCGCTACGCGCAAGAGAACAAGCAAGCCTTTCTCAAGAAACATGGCTACCCTGGGTTGCTATGGTTTGTTAGGAGCAATATCATTCTACTCGTGTTCTGGTCTATTGGATATTCATTATCTATTGTCAATAGCTGCTCTTATATTGCTTGATGTGTATGTTGAAGATAGTCGTTTGTTTCAACTGGTCAATGTTGTTGGTGTATTTAGAGCTATATGCAACACTAATTCTACCAACTGGCTTAATTTACTTAGTGCAGCAATACATGGGTATCTCTTTTGTTCACGCCTCAGCGGCAAAGGCCTACAAGTTCTAGTGAATATCAGAGAAGTGTTGCTCTACACAAAGGAGCTTCGCTTGATTGGAATACAAAGAGTACGCAATATTGTACTGAGTGACATTGAAGCACTTCCAAAACGCATGCTTTTGGAGTCATCTCTTGAAGATCTTAAATACAATGTAAATGAACCGATGTTTCTTCTAAGAGCAATATTTCGAATGATATGGCAACCAATAATTCCACTGCTCGCACTTACAGCATTTCTCAATACTATGAAAATCATGTCGTCTGTTGCTAGCGGCCGTGTGCTTTACTTTTTTGATTTTCCTTTGGAGTACAGCTGGTATGGTGCCTGTTTTAATGTTATGATGGTATTTGTTTTGTCGTTTTTCTCAGAACAACTAAGTCGTGTGGGGTTATTTATAGATAATGAAGCAACCAGAGTTATCGATGCTCTAAGGCTGACATTATTCCGTCTACCACTTTTGAATGATGGTCTCCAGAACAATTACCGCATAAATAAAGCCCGTGATGCAGTAAGAGAGTTAACATATGGGCTGAGAGATTTGTTCTCGATGTACTCAAAACTCACCAATGTAGTTTCAATACTAATAACTCTGTATGTCAGCATTGGATGGCTAGCATTTGTCCCTCTAGTTATTTGCTTTATACACAGACAGCTTGAGTATTATGTTACCAAGATGGGTGGCATAGAATATATGTGGGAGCTTTATTTTGACCGTGACAAGTATGATGACAAGGTTGACGAAATATTCTACAATATAAAGTCAATCAAAATGTTTGGCTGGGAAAGAATGTACACTGATACAAAGCTTCAGAAGCATTGGAGGGGTGTTAAAGCCAAGGGATATAATGTATGGTACAAGCCAATTACTGACGTTATACTGACTCTGTTCAATATTCTTGATCTAGGAGCCAGCGAGATATCATTGTATATACTAGTTCTATATATGCACTATAACCCGTACTATGTATCAGGACTGTCAACAACAGATATATTTCAACTTAGTGAGCTTGTGCACATGTTGCAGTTTAATTTCAAAAAACTCCTAGAGTATATATCTTCCTTGCGTTATATTGTTGAAACAACATATACCATTGAGCAGGCACTGAGAGGCGACTATATTAACACCTTAAGACACAATGCTTTGACTTTAGAAAATAAAAAGTCTAATTATTCCACTCAACAAAAAAGTCACTTATCTCCTATTGTCAGCGTGAAAGAGGGTGAGTTTGCTTGGACCAAAGACAAACCTGTGGTCAAGAATGTTAGCTTTGAAGCCAACCCAGGTGATCTTGTTGCTGTTGTTGGCAAAACGGGATCTGGTAAATCGTCTCTACTAATGTCCATATGCGGTGAAGTTGAAATGACCAAGGGCACAGGTGCTGTTGTTGGCTCAATAGCACTGGTTGAGCAAAAGCCATGGATTATGAGTGGAACTTTGCGTGAAAACATCTTGTTTGGCCGTGATTATGATGAGGAATTCTACAACAGGGTCGTATTCTCATGTGCACTTTCTGAAGATATTGCCAATTGGAAAGATGGTGATAGGACAAGAATTGGTGAGCGTGGAATGAATATTTCAGGTGGACAAATGGCACGACTAGCTCTTGCACGTGCAGTATACTCCAGAGCAGATATATACATTCTGGATGATCCACTTTCAGCAGTTGACCCACATGTGATGCGCCATATCCTTGACCATGTAATAATGGACACAGGCATACTGTCAGGCAAGATTCGTATAATGTCGCTGCATGAAAGCAGACTGCTACCATACTTTAACATAGTATTGCAGCTGGAGAAAGATAAAGATGTAGTTATGCTGAAACAAGAACCGCTGAAATACCAACCAAAGACTGTGTATATGCCATCAGTACCAAAGAACACTTTGACTCTTGTGAAAACAGAAAATGACAAAGTAGAATCTGTGTCAGAAAGCGAATCTAATAGAAGATTATTGACCACGCAAAGCAATCAAAACAACAGTAAAAGTAGCAACAGGAAAGATACTTCGAGCTTAAAGAGAAAAACTTATGGCACCTGGGAAACGCTGTGGTATGTTGTGAGGTTGTGTGGATTCTCAACACTGTTATTAATTGGTTTTACAGCCGCGGTATTACCAATATCCATGTTTATGCTTGACAGCTACAAACTAGCATTCCTTAAAAACAGGAATGAATCAAATGTAGAAAGCACACAAGCAATGCTAAATTACTTGTTGGTATGCATTATATATAACATGTTAATGCAAGTATCTATACGATTAAACGAATATACAATAGAATATCTTGCAAAGATAGTTCTTGAGCCTAAAATCAAAAACACATTTATTGACAGTATTATTCATGCTCCGTTATCATTTTTTGACAGCACAGCAAGACAAGATATATCGCAATCGTATAACACTATCTCAAAGGCCATAGCATATGAAATACCAAGTTTCTTGATGAATAGAGGGTCACAGATTCTACGTGCCAGTCTAACATTATATCGAATTGGAAGAGGTGTGCCACATTTTCTAGTGCTTGTTCCGATATTCATCTGGGTATCATTAAAAAAGGATTCAATTACCATTCCAGTGCAATCAGCACTAGAGGATATATATAATAAAGTATGCATAGATGAAAATAAAGTAGAAGATATAATTGCAGATGGACAACAGCTAATTCGTGCCTTCAACGTTGAAGGGCATTTTACGTCAAAGTATATAAAAGAGAATAATAAGAAACAGCAAATTAGCATTCCCGTTTCTCTATTTGAAAAATTGTCATGGATGGTGATTGATTTTGTCAGTGGAATTTCTAAAGCCACGTTGGGAATGGCAATGGTATTACAGGGCCCAATGTTTGGTAATAACATTTCATCTGCTGAATTTATGATATATTCTAACTTGCTTGATATGATGATAGATAGTGCAGAAAATATGATGAGAATACCAAGCGAGCTGGTTGCATTTAAAAGTAAAATATGCACCTTTAGAGGATACGTTGGTCTAGAGCGTGAAGAACTTGTTGAGAATGATGCGGCTGTGCCAAAAGAAAGCTGGCCATCGGAAGGAAAAATCGAATTCAACAACTTTAGCATGAAATACCACCAGGACTTGGAGTATGTTCTAAAGGATATCAACCTTATCATCAATCCAAGAGAAAAGATTGGCATTGTTGGCCGCACAGGTGCTGGAAAGACATCACTTGCTCACTGTTTGTTCCAGCTGATTGACAAGAGAACATGCAATGGATCTATACGGATTGATGAACATGACACATTTTCCATGAACAGAAGAGATGTGCGTGCAAAGCTCGGAATCATTCCACAAGATCCAACGCTGTTTAGTGGAAGCTATAGACAGAATCTAGATCCTCTTGTCAAGTACACAACTGAGGATATGTGGTCTGCTATTATAAAGTGTGGAATTGATGAGCTTGTACAGCCAAAGTATGGCCGTAATATGACCAAAGATGAAAAGATAGTAGCAAGTGGTGAACATGACAATGTGCTAAAGGAGATTGACAGATGGAACAAAAAGTGGAACAGCTCTGGATGGGCAATGCGTACATTCCTGTACTTTTTTGTTAGAAAGCCGGTGCTGGATAAAAGCCATATCAGAAGAACACAATTCCATGGACTCAACGGACATGTGAAAGACACTCTCAGTAATGGACAGAAACAGCTTTTTGGGCTCTGTAGACTGCTGATGCGCAATAGAAAAATCATTGTGCTGGATGAAGCAACAGCAAGCATGGACCAAGAGTCAGACCAGGACATGCAGAGGCTTATCCACTCCGAATTCAAGGACTGCACAGTGCTGACAATTGCCCATCGACTAAAGACTATCATGGGCAGCGACAGAATAGTTGTCATGGATAATGGAAGGGTCGTTGAGGTTGGGCCGCCCAGTGAGCTGCTTGAAAAGGGTGGATACTTTGCAGAGCTGGTCAAGGCAAATGAGTTTTAAAAATGAGCAAATTACTGTAGAAGTATTAGCATAACGTTAATTGTTTGTTTTTCTTGCACAATAAAGTCGTTATAATGTAATAAACTGAAAAACCACTATTTTGCGTCTGCTCAAACAATAATTTTGGCATATTAAAAGTAATGACGGTTGTAAAGTAAGCTTCATAAAACGTAATACAATACATTATTATATTTTACTATTAAATCCAGAAAATTAAGATTTGAGACAGTTCAAAGCTGTTGTAGTATAACGGTTAGTACTCCACGTTGTGGCCGTGGCGATCCTGGTTCGATTCCAGGCAACAGCACACCTTTTTTGCATTTTCTCTAGGCGAATCTGGAGCTGCTTATATCGCAAGTATGGTGTTAGACAGCACTTGTTTCGAAAGACTCTGCTTGCTCTACTTTTATCTTTTTACTTCAGAAACCTCTAACAAAAAAATCTGAACAATCAGCTTATTTATATCTTGGTTACGGTTATTGCGGAGACCCGCAACATAGTGTAGTGGTTCCGATGGTAGGTAACCTTTTGATGGGCTGTGCGCCGTTTCTTTTTGGTGACTGTGAAAAGCTTGCCATCTGGATGCTCGATGACGGTTGCCTTTATGTTGAATAAGCTGGGGTCCACAAAGGGCTGGCCCTTGATGGTGTAGTCGCGCGATCCAAGCTCGGTAACCTGCGACAGCGACAGCAAATCACCCAGCTCGAGGTCTTTGATACGGTCCATAATGATGATGTCGTTTGCCGTGACAGTAAACGGACGGCCTTTAATCACGACAGTCGCATAGTACTTTTGCTGGTCACGCAGGCGGGACACAAGCTCTGAGGTGTTTGAAGACCATTTGATTGGTGTGTCAGCTGAGGGCGATTGAATGTGAGACATGAACCGACGTCCTTCTGCCAGGCCAAGCGACTTGGCTCTGAATCCGAGAAGGGAGCGCGAGATTGCTGCTAATGCCATTTCTGTTGCCACGGCACACGAATATAACCCAGTCCGATCGAGCAATAATATAGTGGAAATTGCGAAGATAAAGAAGCGAAGAGTGAAAGGAACAACAAAACCATTTTCCTAACAATTCTTGATTTCCGCACCCAAGATCAGTTTAATCGCATAGATTGCTGGCGGGTTTTTCTGCTGAGCTAGCTGTTTGCGGCTCGCAGCTCGCAGTTCGGCTGCCTTGATTTGTTTGGCTGGAACGTGTGCGATACCCAGCGATTTCCGCCGCAATCCTCTTATTTTCAAAAATTTGACTGCTTTTTGCTGATAAAGAAAGTGAAGCCGCCAAAGATTTCTTTATCGCAACAAGCTGCGAGACAAGACCATCGTGCAAGCCAAAAAGCGCTTGTTGTTGATGAAGGTTCTTTTGCTTTGGCGTATCTCGTCTTTTTATTCTCGCTCTTTTGCTTTGCTCCCTTTTTTTCTTTCCTTAGTTTTTTTGGACTAGTATTTTTACAGGCACAGATTATAGTCTGCCAATTTATCACAATGTTGAAGAACGTGTCTCGTCTTGCCTCTGTAACCCGCGTGCCCGCTGCCCGTGCCATGGTACGTATTCGAGTAGTGGTGGTTGTCGAGAGATTCAGCACTTGATTCGGATGGTTCTTGTTTGCAGGGACACTTATAGGGCGTTCTTGCCCTGCTATATGTCTATTGACGCTGAATCTAAGCAAAGCCGTGGCTGATTGAACTTTTGGACCAGCAACAAATCATTGGATTGATAAGAAAATTGGGCAGTCCAAATTCACTTTTGCTTATCGCACTGACCAGCGCCATGTTATTTACTTGAAGACTGCTTGACTAAACATTCTTTTTTTCTCTGAACACATGTTCTGATGCGCCTTATCAAATCGGTATAGGCTCGTGCTGCCGCTCCTGCGGCACTCCGCGCACTCTCGACCTCTGCTCCTGCAAAGGCGGGCGCCAAGCCTGCAGCGTCCGAGGTTACCTCGATCCTCGAGGAGCGCATCCTCGGCGCCGCCAACAAGGTTGACCTCCAGGAGACCGGCCGTGTGCTGTCTGTTGGTGACGGTATTGCCCGCGTCTACGGCCTGAAGAATGTGCAGGCTGAGGAGATGGTGGAGTTCTCGAGCGGTGTCCAGGGTATGGCCCTCAATCTTGAGGCCGACAACGTTGGTATCGTCGTCTTTGGTAACGATCGTCTGATCAAGGAAGGTGACACCGTCAAGCGTACCGGTTCCATCGTCGATGTTCCCGTTGGCGAGGCTCTGCTTGGCCGTGTTGTCGATGCGCTTGGAAACCCTATTGACGGCAAGGGCCCCATCAAGACCAACCAGCGCTCCCGTGCTATGGTCAAGGCGCCTGGCATCATTCCTCGTCAGTCCGTGCACGAGCCCATGCAGACCGGAACCAAATCGATCGACTCTATGCTTCCTATTGGTCGTGGCCAGCGTGAGCTGATCATTGGTGACCGTCAGACCGGTAAGACCTCGGTTACTCTCGATACCATCCTCAACCAGAAGCGCTGGAACGACGGTAACGACGAGACCAAGAAGCTGTACTGTGTGTATGTCGCTATTGGTCAGAAGCGCTCGACTGTTGCTCAGTTTGTGCAGACGCTTGAGGAGAACGACGCCCTCAAGTACTCGGTTGTTGTTGCCGCCACCGCCTCCGAGGCCGCTCCCCTGCAGTACCTTGCTCCTTACTCTGGCTGTGCCATGGGCGAGTTCTTCCGTGACAACGGCAAGCATGCTCTGATCATCTATGACGATCTGTCCAAGCAGGCTGTTGCCTACCGTCAAATGTCGCTTCTGCTGCGTCGTCCTCCGGGTCGCGAGGCGTATCCTGGTGATGTCTTCTACCTTCACTCGCGTCTGCTCGAGCGTGCTGCCAAGATGAACAAGGACTTTGGCTCCGGCTCTCTGACTGCGCTGCCTATCATTGAGACCCAGGGTGGTGATGTGTCTGCCTACATTCCCACCAACGTCATTTCGATTACCGACGGACAGGTGTTCCTGGAGGCTGAGCTGTTCTTCAAGGGTGTGCGTCCCGCTATCAACGTCGGTATCTCCGTGTCTCGTGTCGGTTCGGCTGCCCAGACCAAGGCCATGAAGCAGGTTGCCGGCTCGCTCAAGCTTTTCCTTGCCCAGTACCGTGAGGTTGCTGCCTTTGCCCAGTTCGGTTCCGATCTCGATGCCTCGACCCAGTTCCTGCTGAACCGTGGTGCCCGTCTCACCGAGATGCTTAAGCAGCCTCAGTACTCGCCTCTGGCTGTCGAGGACCAGGTCGTCATCATCTTTGCCGGTGTCAACGGTTTCCTTGACAAGGTGCCCACTGCGCGTATCGTCGAGTTTGAGCAGAAGTTCCTTCCTTTCGTGCGCTCCAACCACAGCGACATTCTCAAGTCCATCAGCTCCCAGGGCAAGATCGATGAGGCTACCGAAAAGAAGCTCCGTGAGATCACCACTGAGTTCACAAAGTCGTTCATCTAAAGGGTAATGTTTTCTTAAACTAAAGCGTGGTTTTTTGCTTTTTACCCTACAGACTTTATATCTCTTTCTTCTTTTTCTCCCCCTTTTCTTCTATTCCAGATTCTTCAAATCTCTTTTTCTATCCCTTTTTTCTTTAGTTCTTGTGTGTAAGGATCCATGGGATCCGGCATACAGCAGGATTATAAATGGCAGGTCATTTTATTTGCTTATCCAACTCCAGCTTCTCTGTCTTTTATTTTGTATCTTGTGAATATGTACAGATTGTGCGCTTCGTTTTGGCACAAAGAGAACAATTGATTGGATGATCCGCTGCGTTCCAATCACGGGAGTGGGGGGTGTTGAAAATTTTTCTGTTGACACTCACCGCTCTGCTCATTTATGATCTGGTCTCAAGCGTATATTGGCGGTTTGCAAAGACATGCTTTGCATCTCTCTCTCTTCTTCATCTTTCCTTACGGCTCTTTATTGTGTATTATAGTTGTTTGGCAAAAGGTAAATAGCCTGCTTGTTTTTGTCTGCTCTATTTACTTGTTTGGTTTTGCTGCTGTGAATGATGAATTTGTATATAGCAATATGGGAATCTCTCTGAACTCGTAAATTTCTGTTGATAACTCGATCAATTGCACCTGAAACAGCAGCAGACCAGGCTTAATGTGAAGAAAAGCAATATCAATAATGTTGCTGCGGTCTTCTAGTCCATCATGACAGTGCTAAAGATTATGCTAATGTTGTTTGTTGTGTGCATCTTTTCAACCTCTTGCTTAGCTTAGTGTGCTCGATGGACACTGGTTTGTCCATATATCCAATGAAAGGTGCGTCCAAGCCTTCTTACGATATGGGGTGTATAATGTCGTCTTATTTATGTAGTTTCTAATGGTACGTATTATTGTTTGAGTACAATCTCGGAGGAACAGTCCCACCAAGCAAGCAGCTAGATGTTATGATGACAATTTGCATGCACCACTCTGAAAACCCTGTTAAAGATGGGGGAGATCTTTCTCTCTCTCCTTGACAGGGCGATGTGGATAAAAACACATTTTTACCATACCATTCAATCTGAACATTTATTCTGCAGCATATGGATAGTAGTTATTGTCTTTGGGGGCGGGTACGCAGGAGTTTATTATGCTTGCTAACATCATTCTTCTGATTTGGTTTGCGCATTTTGCTGGGGGTTTAATCAATAGGCTTCAAGACCATCCATGGATAGAAGGTTTTTTCGCATTGGATCGTGTATATATTTGATATGTTAAATTACAATAAACAAGGCAAACCTGCAAAAGATGTACCTTTCTGTGAGAAATAACGATATTTGAAACCTAATGCATTGTAGAATAAGTAAAAAAATTAAAAAGTACATGCAAAACGCCTAGAGGAAGAGATAAAAAAGCACAAAAACACAGAGAAAAATCTATTGAGGAGACGGAGAAAAAGTAGAGGAAGAACGAATTGGAACCAGCCAAATATGAGATTTGTGCTTTTTCTCCATATAGATTTTTAACTTATATCCGTGTGCGCTTTGGCGATGCATTGCTGTGATGATGAGATAAAGAAGAAGGCTCGTCCGACGGAGTCAGCGGGTCCTTTGACACGGCGCCTCGTTTGAGAGAGGGTCTGTTTTGGGAAGAGGTGCTTTCTGACGAAACGACAGATATGTTTTCGCCGTTGTTTTCGGCACCAGCCTCCTGTTGGTTTTGCTTCTGCTGGGCAGATACGGGGGGCGTTGGCGTGCCTGCCGACGAGGTAGCCGGAACAGGCCACTGGAAGGCGCTGGTGGACTGGGGCCCAACGATAGGCGTTGATCCGAACTCCATTGGACTGTAGTTCTCGTTCTGCTGGTACATCACAGGTTGGAATGAGGATGGCGACGGCAGGCTCTGCACGTACTCGATCAGCATGGCCGTCTGGGGTCCAGGCTCGTTTGATCCGGAGCCGGAGCCGGAGCCGTTGCCTGCTGGCCGTCCAGCAGTGTTGACAGCCGGCGGTAATCGCCGTCCGTGCGTCTGTGGACCAGGTGTAGACCTGCCGTTGCTGCCGTTTGGTGTCTCGCCTAAGCGCGCACCATTTGGTCCTAATACTGGAGTTGCGATTGATCTGTTGCTGCCCAAGGTCGCCTCCTGCTGGACTGGCGACTCGACGGAGGCCTTACTGCTCTTATCGTCTTCTGGGATATCAGCCTGCAGATCCGACGACTCGAGCGATTTCTGGCGGCTAGACACGCTATGCGACCCATCGTCATCGGTTGCGTCTTCATTCTCAATCACAACCTCAACATTGCGCCTCCCATCAAGCTGGCGGCGACGCTGGGAATCGTTGTCATTTCCAGCATCGTCATTGTCTTGGCCTTGGTTTTGGTTGTTTGCGCGGGAGGCGTCATCGGCCTCGGTAATGGTATGAAGCTGCTGCTCTGCTGCATTAGTCTGCTGGTTGGCGTCGACTGTTTGTGTCGAGCCGTCCGGCATGCGGTAGACCATGTACTGAGAGCCACCGGGTGTTGCTCCGTTGGCAGCGTTTGAAGCAGATAGCCGCGAGCGGTAGCTGTCCAGCGAGCGCCCGAGAACTTGCCCAGGCTGGTATGGCTGCCCGACCTGGTACATCATCGACCCAGGCTGGGGAGCGCCATCGGGTTCAGAACCATCGCCGCCCACAGATTGTGTCTGTGATTGCTGTTGTGCCTGTGACTGCTGTTGCGCGTAGCCATTTTGAGGCTGGTACGGGTATCCGCGCATCAATGACTGAGAATAAGGAAGTTGTTGCTGGAGCTGCGACTGCGCCGCCAAGCCGTACGGGTACCCGGACATTGACGAAGCAAACGACGATTGCGGGAGGACACGGTGCTGCTGTGCATACATGGCACCGCCGGGGCCCTGGCCTCCATAGGAGGACATCGAGGCCGGGTAGTAAGACGATGCGTTAGCGGTCGAATCCATATTCTCGACGCTGGGAGAGTATCCGGCGCCCAGATGGCTGCGCTGGTCATGATGTTGCATGTAGGGATGCGAGGCGCCTGCCATACCCATTGCAGCGCCATTAACAAGCGGTACAGGTGTGGCGGCAGCAACTGCTGCAGCGGCCGCAGCAGGGTCGTGCGCTCCGTCACCGTATGGGTGTCTGTAGTGGAGATCTGATGATGGCGAGTGCATCGCACCGCCATGGTTCAGAGGTGATGTGAAGTCGTAGTTGGCCGGTGTCCCGCCAATTCCCATTTGTCTGTCAATGGCGGCCGATGCGCCTCTAAACGTCTCGTCATCGTCGTTGTCGCCTTCGCCGTACATGTTGGAGCACTGCGTGTTCGTCAGGCTCTCGTTTGGCTCGCCAAAGTCTGTGTACCGCATCAGAACCTTGTCCATGTTTGTTGATGCATACTGCACAAGCTTGTTCTGTGAGCTAAAGATTACCACTGCAATCTCGCAGTCGCAGAGCACGCTGAGCTCGTATGCCTTTTTGAGAAGTCCGGACTTGCGCTTCAGAAACGTTACCTGGCGGTTACGCTCATCCTTGATCATCTGGATCTTAATCTTCTTTCTGCCCATTGTTTATATTCTGTCTTGTTTGTTGTCGGGCGTGTAGGCCGTCGAGTGTATGTGTGTGAGAGGCAGTGTTCCGGTATCAAACGCAGGAACAAAATAGCCAAATAAGAAGCAAAAAAAGGTAAAGGCTGGTCGAGACAGGGAGTATGTGTGTGAAATAGTACGGATAAGGATAGTATGGAAAAGAAAGTCAAGGATAAAGAATAATAATTATTAGTCCGAAACAAAATAATAAAGTGAATTGTCTGCAAGGAATAAAATGGGAACTGTAAACTATTAATAATGCCGCTAGCACAGATTCTGGTAAGAGCGACTTCTTTTATATGTATATCTATTAAATTCTGCCCACAATATGATGATGGCTAGCAAGGGTTCAACAAGTCCAAACCGGATGTTATGTTGACAAACTCCTCCAAACACAAAGGTCAATTGTTGTTCTTTTTGACCGAAGAACAAAGATATCCAGCTGATGAGATAAAGAAGGTGATTCCAGATAGCCCACCTCTTTAAACAGATGTACTTTATACAGGGGTCTCGGAAACAACCTCTGGAAAGTGAAGGAATGGGGGGGGTTGAGGGAAAAACAGCTGTTTCCAGGTTGGTAGATAGCTCAGTGGGTTGGGAATATAACCGTTATACGCGCAAAGAGCAAATAACAAGAAAAGCCATATGAACAAAAAGCAAAGCGTAGAAAGAGATGGAAGGAAAGGTCACCGCAAGCGCTAGGAAACAAGGATAACAAGCGTCCACGAAAGCGTACTTTCCGAAAATGTAGAAGCAAAAAAATAGCGGTTTCAATAAATCCTCAGAAAATATGGCTAGAAAAATGCAAGACTTTTTTATTAGCAATAAAATACTGAAAGAAAAAATAGAATGACCAAAAAATAGAACGGGAGGAGAAAGATAAAAATAAATTCTGCCCAAGGACAAAACAAGGGCGCCACTATTCTTAGAACGCAGGATGTGCAGGAGAAAAAGGCCTTGACAGAAAAAGGGAGAGTGCGAAAAAAGAGCATGGGTGGGAGATTTCCATGCCCTTTTCTTGCCTACAGCAGATGATGATGGTGAAGTGTGATTGGCGTGCACGCCGCACTGCGCTTTGGTCAGCCAGCCGGGGTTTGGCCTTCTGCTGCTGCTGCTCTGCGGCTTTTTCTTTGCAAAGGCGCGAAAAAGGGAAAAAGCAGTAGGAGTCTCGCTATCCCGTCAGATTTGGGTCACACAAGCCTGGCAATCTAAAAATATGTTGGGCTCATGTGATTGGATGATGGCCCCCAACTTTACGCTATAAAAAAACCTCTCGATCCAAGCTTGGCAGCGTATTTTTGCAAGTATGTTCTGGGTGCGGATTTGTTTTCAATAAACAATGTAAACACCCCCACCGCCAACACACCCGAATACACAGCCCCCGTGGTTCATTGCCCTGCTGTTCTAGGGCTAAATGCCTGAATGTGTTTATACACGGTCGGCCATTTTCTATTTGAAAAAGGCTGGTCTTGTATGCCAAAAATTCTCCAGGTCATGGGTGTGGGTCAAATGCCACTTCCCTCTTGCTTTCTTGACATCTGATTTCTCGTATTGCTTTGTCAAAACATTTTATACCATGAATAAGGAGAATTCATTGTGCGAGCAATACAATACATCTCCACGGTTCGATAATTGCTCTTCATCTCCACATTGAGATGTGCTTGGAGGATCTATAGAGCAACACATCCGGATTTGGAATTGGAAACACAATATCCAACTTGAATATTTTGCTTACTATATCCGACTTGCCCGATAGTAAGCAGCTAGCCGCTAACGACAAAAGGAACAATTTATTACAGCCGTACAACGCTTCAGCCAACGCTGCTTAGGTGTTCGTATACGTTACAAAGCACATCGACATAGCAGCTACTATAGCAGTCTTTGTGTGGTGTGCAAAAGCTGATATCGGAAGTGGCGAGCAATATCCTTTTCCAAAAATAGGTTATATAAAGAAAACAAATCGAAAAAAAGAAAAAACTATTGCCACCATATTGCTTTTTACGACGATGCAGGCGACGGAGATCGTCTTTGTGCCACCCGTCGATAACAAAATGCGCTTTTCGGCTCTCAGTCGGTCAAATATTTTGCAAGCTCAATATTCCAATGAAGAAACCAATCTGTTTTAGCAATTTCAAATTCGGCGTTTCCAGGAATAACAGTGATGGATCTTGCTGTACAAAATTTCATATTCACTTCCCTGCAAGCAAAACACAAAGAAAGAACAAAGGGCGTGTATTTTGCAAAGTGCACAGGCTTCTAGAAGCAAGTTAAAAGACGGATTAAAGACAGCATAGCAATGAATATTCCAACATATTTGAAAAATTGATTTGAACTATCAGGTATAAACACCGGCCATTTCGGAAATCTCAATGTTCCGATCGCGCTGGAATATTCAAAATGTCAATATAAAATATGCCACAGCAAAGAAAAAAAAATAGAAATTAACAGCGAGTTAATCTGCCTGTGCAAGAACCATGTAGCTGTCCGTCGTCCTCTCCTTATGGCTGTAAGGGAACGACATTCCCTTCTTTATGTGCGGCGCGCACTTGCCAAGCTGCTGCGAGCCGTCATAAAGTGTCTTGGCAATATACAGTGGCTCACCGCTCTCCTCATGTCCGGCAGGGTAAGGCACAAACCCTTGAATGACCAGCGGACCCTCCTGTCTTACCCATCGGAGCCTGCTGGCATCGCCACATAGCACCTGATACTCCGACACTGCAACTTCCTTGTGGCTAAACCCAATGTTGCATCCGCCGCCCTCCAGGTGCTGTCCAGCCTTGCCTGGATGTAAGCCGCCCTTGTATATTGCTCGCGCAACAAAAAGCGGAGTGCCGTCCTTTTCTATTCCACCCTGCACCGCGTTTGGTGGGATGTGGCCGTTTGACGCACTTACCCATTGCAGTCCTGCTCTATTTCCGCCATTAGGATTGGTGCGGCCGGTGTAGTTAATCCCGTACGCTTGGTTGTTCTGCTGGGGCCCTGGTCCTGGCCGTGGTGGCGGCGGGCCTTGGCCAGGATGTTGCTGTTGCTGCTGCTGAAAATTGAAACCGGCTGGGGGAGGCCCTTGGCCGCCGTG
>JANBOK010000094.1:0-31612 GCA_027595805.1 Coemansia sp. Benny D160-2 | reverse complement strand
AATTGTCCTTAACATCCCATATGTCAATGGGACTATTCTCTTTGTATTTTCATAAAGCAAAAATCATGCGACTCGAGATCTTCTTACACAAACTCATAGCTTTTCTTTCATCTATGTGAGATAATCATTTCCATTATATTGTCATCCTTCAAATATTGCGTGTGGAGGGTTCTGCACATGTCCTGTGTTTGCTGCCTCAGTTAGAGAAATATAACATATTACTCCAGAGATAAGCTGGATAAATAATAAGCTCATATTGATTGCGAATTCGGGAATATTGGAACCGACAGTTGTAGCCACCTGCTTTTGCAAACACAATATTACAACATCATGGGTAAAGCCAAGAAAACGGACAAGCTTGGGAATCATCAAGCTTCGGACAATATCAAAAGCAGGAGCCAGCCAGGAGCAGCCCAGCATGTGGTAACAGAACCTGCATCGCCCATGTTTTGGCCAGTTATTAAAACAAAGAAAAGCCTGAGTCTAGTAGAACTTGTCAGCAACCACATATTCCTACTCAAGAATACTCTTGATCGAGCCGAGTGCGACGCGTTTATCCGAATTGCCGATCAACACTGTGTTCCTACCCCAGGCGTTCCCAAAAGAGGCGAGGCTTTTAGAAACAATTCACGCTGGAGCACAAGCAGCGAGGAATGTGCCCGGCGGGTGTGGCAAGACACGGGGATGGCAAGATTGCTCAGCAGCTGGAAGCACCCAGATGGCAAGGCTCCTGTTGGACTGCTGGGCAACATCCGTCTCTACCGATATGGGCCTGGCCAGCGTTTCGGGAAACATTATGACGACTACTTTTTTGACAGCAGTGGTCGGCGCACAGAGTACACTCTCCTTATTTACTTAAATTCGATTGACGATCCGCGCTTTGGTGATGGAGGACGGCCATCTGGAGGTGAGACTGTTTTCTACGCGAGACGAATGGAGCCAGTAAGCGTAAAGCCGGAAGCCGGCCTGGCTCTGCTTCACAAGCATGGCGCGGACTGTCTGCAGCACGAGGCACTGGAGCTACGCAACAGCTACAAATATGTGCTGCGCTCCGATGTAGTGTTTGGGTAAAAAAAAAAAGCTTATATACTGGTTGTTCATTGAGCTGACAATATCCGAAGCTGTGCAAACACACTTTCAATCCACTTGTTTTCACACCACTTTAAGGGTGAGGGGTGAAACCCCATTAATTATAAAAATAACAATGTTTGCAACCTTTCTTTCTTATTCCTTCGTTTTCATAACAGCGTCAATATTGTATATTTTCTAGTTCACTGCTTTTTGTCGGCTTTATTCTGGACTACGTTCTAATGTGGACTTTTCGGTATATATAAAAGGCTTTGTACTTTTTTTACTTTCTGCTTGGCTTATTCCTCTTTTTCTTTTCGAGCAGCCATGCCGAAGAATCGAAATCCACACAGGTCACATTCGCAGAGCTCGTCGTCACGAGCTCAGCCTAACCAACACGGCATCTTGGTGAACAGAGACGGCCAGGGTGGCGTGCGTAGTATGCAGCTTATTCCATATTCGCCATGGCGTGTTATTCTGTAAGTGTGTCTCAACTCGTTTGTTATGTTCCTTTCGCAGACAGTGCGTAGTTCATTGATTATGTTGCTTATTTGATCTCTCGCTGATTGCTTTGTTACTGCGTCTTGTATATATGTGTACCTATTCTCAGTGCATTAGCTATAAGCGCCCTACCGGTCAGATTGTCTTATACAACCAAGAGGACAATGGCGTCGAGGTAAAACATATTGTACCCGGCCGTCTGGGCATTCTGAATTCGCAAACTCCTGTTGATGTCAATGAACGACGCGTTGTTGGTGGGGACAGAAGTGCCAACGACACCAATCATAGCAGTTTGCTTCAGCAGTTGGAGCGCAAGGCGTCCATTTGTCCAACATGCCTAAGACCCATTGGCAAATACTCGGAAAGTAGCTGGGAATCACATGTAGCTTCAGAGATCTCGTCCAATTCAAACGACATGGTCACAACTGATAGAGACTACTTTAAACTGCTTGGGCGTTACTTACAGCTCCAGCAGCCGCAGTTTGCTTTGGAAACCGACACTGGCAAAATCGAGGATGATCAGCAGTTCTACGCTTCTTCTGGCAACACATACTACAAGAGTCGGCTTCAGAGCCTTCCCGATATCTCCGATTTTCAGATCGATAGAGAGGGTGGCCATGTTCTCGACAATAGCAAAGAGGAACATATTGGGTATACTGTCTCAGGCAAACCATTAATCGACGAGGACGATGAAAGCGAGGCTAAAGAGACCATGCTCATATCCCCTGGTGCTGACCGATCTACACCAGAAACTCGTACTATAGCCGAAGAAATAAACACATCGAAGGACGGTGTGTCTGAGAGGTCGTTTAACCAGGGTTACTATGAACGATTCTTTATGGAGCAAAAAAAGCTCGGCAAGGGCTTGCGTGGCTCTGTGTTTTCCTGCCAGCACATACTTGACGGGGTGTTTCTTGGTTATTATGCGGTGAAGAAGGTTGCTGTTGGTAACAATCACGTATGGCTCAAGCGTATGCTGCGTGAGGTCAAATTGCTGGAAAGTCTCCGTCATCCCAATGTTGTCGAGTACAAACATTCTTGGCTTGAGATGCATAGGCTGACGGCTTTTGGGCCTCGAGTTCCTTGTCTTTTTATACTGATGGAATATGCAAACGGCGGCAACCTGCAGGAGTATATGGAGCCCAAAGCGGACAATGTAGATATGGGAGATTCCGGCGCATCTCTGAAGCGGAGAATACTGGATAGACGAAGACGAAGGCGAAATAGGGAGGAATTGCCGTTACTTTCTTCAAGCGAAGAGATTGATGGTCTCGACAAAGGGCCAAGAGTGTTGTCTGTCGAAGAAATATGGTCTTTCTTTTCAGACATCTGTAATGGCTTGGCACACCTTCACCAGCTGCAGATTATTCATCGTGATCTGAAGCACATGAACCTGCTGCTTCATTGGAACGATCCAATCAACAAGGAAACCAGCGGCGAAACACCACGAATCATGCTAACTGATTTTGGCGAGTGCGAAATACTGTCGCAATTGGAGAAGCGCAATCGCACAGGGGCAACAGGGACCATGGAGTTTATGGCGCCCGAGCTTATAGAGGTTGACAGCACGGGCCGCTACCTTGACAGCTACTCGACAAAGGCAGATATGTGGTCGCTTGGTATTGTACTCTACTATCTCTGCTATTCCAGACTGCCTTATTCGGATGTTGACGACCTTGATGTGCTGCGCAGGGATATTCTGGGCCTCAAGCATATTGATTTTATGCAAACCCGGCGACCACCATATGCGGAAAAGATTCCATCAGAGCTTCAGGGGATTATGCGACAGCTATTGAACTACGACGAGTCAAAGCGGCCCGATATCAATGATATTATCCATCAGATTGTGAGGAAACGCGGTGTGTGGCACAATCGCAACCACGATGCGTCTAGATTCGAAATCAGAGACCTGGATGTGGCTAGTAACGGAACAAGTACGCCAGATCCGGCAATAATCCGCCAGGAGAGTGATTCGCAAGCTGCTCAAAACAACCGCGATTACTATTTGTGGTCAGGAGACACTGGGGAGTCTTCAAGCTTCCCGATTATGCGTATATCCGGAAGAGAAGCGTTCAGGTCGGGGAGTTTTCATGATAAAATGCATAATGTTTCTTTGTCAAACATGATCAGACGGCATAGCGTTGGGCTTGCAACATCTAGTCGTCGCGACAGTGCAATTGGGGCAAAGGACGATGCTCTGTCCAGCAATTCCGGCAGTGCGGCTTCAATTGAGGACCCCATTGGGTTTGATTCGGATGGCAGCGAGGACAGTTTTGAAAGTCTGGATGTCAATGTAAATACCGGTTCAAAACGCCACCTGGAGGCTTCTAGTGTGCCAGCTGCTGCAAGCGCTTCCAGACATAAGCGACCCAGATACCTGGAAGCGCCAGCAATTGGTGACAATCAGAGATCATCTGCGTTTATCGTTAAAACAGCTATTATGCTGGCAAAGGTGTATTTTCTGCAGACACTGAGCATGCGTTGCAACGAACAAAGTGCCAGTCTACGGTACTTGATGGGCGTTTCTCTCGTTTTCTCTGCGTTTGACATACACCAACGCACGCTGCGGTTTACACTTGTCCTTCTAGCAGCAAATGCATGTCTACTGCTACTGTGGAGGACTTACTATTTCTATCATTGTTGAATGTCTATATTGGATTCTTAGTGGAATCTTGAACTATTGTTATATATAAAACTGCCTTGATTCAAAAGACCTCTAGGTTTTTATCTCAAGATCATTGTGCAAATCACGACTGGATCCTGCACTGGTAACCGCCTTGCTGCTCACCATAAATGAGTTCTGCTGGCTATCGCCATCTCTAGTGTCTTCAATCGATGTGATGCCGGGATTGTTTTTCTTTCGTTGAATATAAAAGTAGAGCTTCATGATGGCGAGAACAACGTCTAGAAGCACGACAATGAGATAGGTGATCGATGCAACATAGTCAAAGGTGTGGTCAAATGCCAGGCTAATTGTACTGAATACCCCGCCCGACGTGTCAAGAAGAATAAAGAAGCTGGACATCTCGACGTACTTTTTCTTGATGCACACATAGAACTCTGGGAAGAAACCAACAGCAATGAATATGGCTGGCAGCACGCCAAGAAATGTTACAGCAGAGTCCTGCTGCTTGTCGATGGCATGCTCAATTCCCTTCCATATCCCGATGTGCAGGCCGGTGTAGGAAATACAAAGCAGCGCACATGAGAACGCTACTGCATATATGCTCCACTTGTAGCGGTACCAGTACACCTGCAGTATGTTTACCATTGTGAAGAGTGCAAACAGCTGGGGCTGGATGATAAGCCCTATGTACAGCTTATCGGCTACGGCGTATGCGCCATAGAGCATGTTTCCAATAAACCAAAGATAAAGCATGGTAATCGAGACACCCTCGGTCGATTTGCGCTTGTAGTTCTGCCATGCTACAGGGGAGAACAAGATAATGATAGTATAAAACAAACAAGAAAAGAGAACAGCGTGCAAAGGAAATTTGCCCAGTAGGAAAATAAGCTCTTCACAGAATAAAAGCTCAGAAAGCAAGCAGGAACATTGTGAATATATGCTACAAGATAACGAAAGATACTTTGCCTTGTGGTGCGAGCTGAAAGCTCCAAAAGATTAGGCCCAGCCACGCAAATGTCACCTTTGCTGCCTTGTTGTATACCATGGTTGCGCACGTAGAAAGTTCCGATCGGCTAGCGTTAGTCTAGAAATAATAAAAAAGAACTATGAGAAGAAAATATATATATACTTTGGAAAAAGCTTTTGAGAAGAAAGAAATAAGGAAAATTCTTTTCACCGTGTCGAGAGCAATAAAAGCGGAGGATCGAAATAGTGAGTGGAAATCATTTATGCGCTTACTACGCTGTCCTTTCCTTTTTGTTACATAAAAAGAGCATCTGATAGGTACACACGAACTAGCAAAAGCGCAAGGTTTTGCTCGTAGTGACGTTGTTGAGCTGGTGCAATGAACAATGTATACCTTGACTCATGGTCGGAAGCCCTGCTGAATAACAAAAAAAGGCCGCTACTGTTGCTATTTTTGTATTGAAAAGGTACTAACGTATAAAAAATATTATTTACGCAGTGAGAGACATGCGCCATTCCAAACGATAAGAACCACTGCTTATTCTAGAGATGGCGCTTGTTAAAGTTCTCAATCGTCTTGCGAGCTGTGTCTTCGGCATTTTCAGCAGCCTTACGTGCGGCACCTTTGGCATTGTTGGTGGCATCTCGAGCAACCTTTCCTGCCTGGCCAGTTGCTCTCGCACGCTGCTCGGCAGTTATATTGTTGACCGACGTGGCGCCCATGTCGGTGTCGTAGTCAAGCTCGCCGTCAATCATCGACGAGAGAATCTCGCTTTCGGTGGTTGGGTGTTTCTTGTCCAGCAATTCCTGGGGCGAGACGGACTTGGCCTTGTCGCCCGTCTCCGCGCGCATAGAGCTTACCGAGCTGGGATGAAGCGAGTACATGCGTCTAGCCACTACTGCCGAGGAAGCTGCAGCACTGCGTGGTAGCTGGGAGTATGAAAGAAGACAGCGCTGGGCGCTACCTGCGTAGACGGCGCGTAGGCCTGCTGCTGCGGATCTGATGGGAGTTGAAGTCATTATTTGTAGTATGAGGAAGAAAAGCGTGCTTTAGCCTGGCGGTGTACTTTTTTGCTTTGCGAAGTAAAAGAAAAACGGCAGATACGATAAAATGCTTAGCGTTTCAGAGATTCATAGATATTGTTCGCCCCGATTTTGCACAGAATTGTGAAAACATTGCGCGCCAGGGCTTTTATACCGTTAGCGCCTCGAGTGCGTTGGTTGCTTCTTGCAGGATGGACGCACAAGAACAGACTAGAGGGATCATTGGCGAGATTCTAGCATCCCTAGCATGATTCATTCGAGCATAAACCAAGCTCACTGGAAGAGAGCGGCATATGACGCCTTAGCGACATGCTGACGCAATGCAATGCCCCTGCTTTCCTTGGCTGCGATTCAAGCATCTTTAAGCATTAGCGTTTCTCTTGCTTGTCCATTTGCTTGCGGCACAATCCCTGGTCCGGGACATGCCTTGGAAGGGCGCCACAGTGCTCGGACGTCACCAATCCAATCGAACACACTTGAAATCCAATTTTCGAGAAAAAAATTGCTTTTGGTCACTTTGCTGCTCATTATCCGGAGAAAAGAAGTGAAAAGAGGGGTTCTGGATCTCTCCTCAACTGGAGAAGCCTCTCCCCCCACCAGCCAATCGCACACGGCCAAGTGGTTTTGGCCTCTAGAAAGCGTGTCATGTGCGTGTGGTTAAAAATCAAGTGGAGAAACCAGTTTGACGCAGCAGCCATAAAAACAGTCTCCAATATGAGATGGACTGGGCTAACTGGTTGCTTTCCGGTATCTATCTTCTTTATGTTTCTAATTTCTCAGCTATTCTCTTTCAACCATCTTGTTTCTGCAATTTACAGTTTAATTCTGCATTTCCGACTGCTGTTGGCTCATTCAATAGACCCTGGCGGCGGCTTAGTATACAACGAACGATAGTTGACATGCGCTGTACGCTTTTAGCGAGCACTGTGCTGTTGGCAGCGTTTATTGCCTTGTCCGTGGCCTCGGCCGCCGAGCAAAAGACAACGAAGGAGTATGTTGAGGAGGCAAATGCATTGCTTCTGCGTGGAAAATACAGCGATGCCATAAAGAGCTACGACAGAGCTGTCGAAAAGGATCCACAAAACTACCTAACATATTTTAAAAGAGCCACCACGCTTCTGACTGTCAGCAAGCATGCATCGGCGATTCGGGATTTTTCGCGAGCAATTGAGCTCAAGCCTGACTTTGACCAGGCATACTATCAACGCGCAAGAGCTTATCTGAAGGAGGGCAACTACGACGGAGCCAGCAGCGATATTGCTAATACAAAGAACGGGAATGAGAAGCTGTCGGCGAAGCTCAAGGATCTCGAAGAGAAAGTCAAGCTCGCAAAGCAGCTAAGCAACAAGCTCGATCAGCTGTCTGGCGACAGCAAGTATAACGAATGTATTGATGCCGCCACAAAGCTTGTGCAGATTGCGCCACTTTGCGTTGCGCCACTGAAGGCCAGAGCAGCATGCAGGGTTGCAACAAGCGATCTTGAGGGCGCAAGTGCGGATCTTGGACGGCTCGTACGCATCAACCCCGATGATCTGGAATCCCTTGACACGCTTGCAAACATCCATTTTCTTGCGCTCAACGAGCAGAGCCGTGGAATGGACTACATACGCATGTGTCTAAAGTCGGATCCCGACAACAAAAAGTGTAAATCGACTTACATGCAGCTGCGGGCACTTGGGAGGAAGTTGACAAAGCTCGAGGATGACCGTAAAAAGAAAAAGTGGAACGCGTGCAATCGCATTGTAGCACCAATAAACGGGAAGGGCGGACTGCTGGAAGAAGTCGATGGCATGTATGCTCAGTTTGTGGTCACAACGAATACTCCCTCCACAACACCCTCAAAGCTTGTCTCATACCTAGCCGGCGTTGCCTGCGAGGGCTATTCAAACACAAAGAAATGGGAGCACGCTCTTTCCAACTGCAAACGAGCGCTGTCTGGCGATCCAGACAATATAGACGCGCTTGGGCGTGAGTTTGACGCATTGTGCGAAATTGATGATATGGCGCAAGCGAAGAAGACCTTTGAGCGTCTCGAAAGTGCGATGGCAAGCAAGGGCGCAAGCAAAAAGCAGCACCAGCGCTTCCGTGAGCGGCAGATGCAGCTAGAGAACAAGAAGAGGCTAGCCGAACGCAAAGACTACTACAAGGTACTTGGCGTATCGCGAGATGCCACAAGCGCAGAGATCAAGCGAGCACATCGCAAGATGGCGCAGCAGTGGCATCCTGATCGCTACCGTGGTGACATGTCAGCAGAAGATGTCGAAAATAAGATGGCTGAGATCAACGAGGCGTACGAGCTCTTGATGAACGAGGAGAAGCGAGCACAGTATGACCAAGGCCATGATCCAAACGACCCCACCGGTGGTGCTGGGAGCAGCCCGTATGGACAGGGTGGTTTTGGAGGCGGCAATCCATTTGTATTCCAGCAGGGCGGAGGAAGCAAGCCTTTCTTTTTCCAAGACGGCCCTGGAAAACAGTTTTCATTCCAGTTTGGTGGCCCTGGAGGCTTCCCATTCTAAAATGACCTTTTCCTCTTTTCTATCCTATTTATACATATGCTGCGCTGCTTCTATATTTCCTCCCACCCCTTCTTTTTTTTCCTTGTTGGAATAAAACCACACTATAATCATATAATGTAATGTTTGGAGATAGCGCTTAGTTTTTGTTAAAGCTATAAGCACAGTAGTAAACGTGTTTATTGTTCTTGCTTGCTGAAAGATGTGACAGACTTGCTCTGGTCACATCATCGTTGCAAACCAGTGTCTTCAACAAAGCGCAAACCCATCCAGATCAACCACGTATTTGCTTTGCATCCTCAGCTGGATTCTGATTGCAATAAATGCACGATAGTTGTTAGCATCAACATCTCTATACCCTTGTTTGCATGACGGCAGCTGTTAAAGCCTACAAGTTGGCAGCAGACATTGAGGGGTCGTGATTACTGCCGAAACCGATGGTACTTTTGTTTTGGGGAGTAGGAGAGGCAAAACCAAAAGCTTAAAGACAATGCACACTTGCCAAAGACAGGAGAAAATAATGGAAAAATAAAGCACAACCCAAAGCAAGTACAGAAATAACATTTTAAAACACGGGTGGATCCAAAAGCACTAGGTTTGACCATAGAACAATGGGAGCACAACCAAGCAGTGTGTTTATCCTATTTATCACTAGAAAGATAATAGCTTGAACAAGGCTTGCATAATCTCGAATAGGAAGTCCTAGTAGGCTTAGGTAAACAAAGACCGGTTCGGATACTCGATTGAGCAATTAGAAATGGCCAAAATATGTGTGAGTGCTTTGCGGCTCTTCGCACATAGTGTTCAATTCTACCAGTCTAGCTTCATAATCTGCCAGTCCCTCTTTTGTGCTGTGGATAATGATGCTGCTTACTAGTAGACCGGGGGAGGGAGAGAAAGCTACCAGATGATAGCACAATGTATGCCGCTAACAAGTGTGCAAAACTAAGCGCATTGCTTGAATTCGCACAAAGAGGGATGCAAACTCAGATGAAGAATGACTCGGACGGTGCCCCGATCCTTCAAGTATCCATTGTTTGCTGCCAAATGTTTACGAGTTTAAAAGCCACAATATGAAAATAAGGTGCCAGCGTGGATGCTCATAAACACATCTTGGAAGCCCTTTTATTTTTTTGGTGTCAACACTCAATGAGCACAATCAGACCGCAAGCATTGGTATGGAAAGGCCGGTATTGTTTGGGTAAACGCGCAGTAAAGTCAAAATACGATACAGCGAGCGTGCAGAATAAATTCAGCCCACCATTTCCGGTATTTGAGCATTCGACTCTAGCATACACTTTTTTTTCTCAACCTATTCCGTGCTGGAGCTCTTAATTATTATTATACTTGTTTTTTTATTTCTTTCCATTACTATTGCTCTAATAGTACTTTCTACAATCGTAAAGGTTTAACATACACCAACCGCCAAATCTACGGTCTTTCATTCCTCAGAGGACCTTTAAATCCATAATATATCTAGTCCGAAATACTGGCTGGGCCGTTCAGCTAACAAATAGCGCATAAGCAGCCAGCAGAGCACAGCTTTTCCAGAGCAAAGCTTTTCCAGAACAAAGCTTGTCAATAGTAGGTACTGTCATTCATTGCATCCGGAGGCTTGTGTTCAAGTCCATCGTTTCTGTAAAGCCCAATTATTATAAATCCCCATTTAGAAGGATGAAATGGCTCATCCGGACGGCCAGTAACGGTTGAATACATCTCGCACCAACGCAGACTATACAGTCCACGCTGCTGTGATCTAGATTCGTATGGCTGTTCCAAGATGAATTGCCCTTGAGGTTTAAAAGAGAAACGGCACAAAGATGGTGGAGCATGGCCAGATGACCAAACATGAAAGACTTCTTTTCTAGCTTTTTTGCGACAATCTATCGTCACTCAAAGTGTTTTATTTTGCCATTAGTAGAAGCAGCAGGTTTACGCTGGCATGCATTAATTTTTTTCAGCTGTTGATTGACCCATTTTGGCCATGAGCGCATCAATAGGTCTCTTTTGAAGGCGCATACGAGATCGTCCTGCCTTTTGCAAATCCGCGGACCAGGCAGCAGCCCCCTTTTCTCGTCAGGAGCGAATAATCACATCGGACTGTGCTGCACAAGGTAAGAAACAATCCAAAAACACGAAAAGCCCGCCAAATGCGCATGCTGGCAATGCACACGCGTCACCCAGCTTTTCTTTGTCTTTCTCTGTTCCCAAAGGGCGTCGTGTTTTGGCGTCGAGACCCTGGCAATGAGATCGCGGATGGCGCACCTTTGCTCCTCTGCCCTTCGCTTGTTGCGCCATTGCACCAGCGGCCATTCGTCCAGACGGGGAGAGAGGACCGTTGGGCTTGCAGGCATAACAGCAGCGCCCAGCTGACCCGCTGGCAGCATCTTTTGAGGAACAGTTTTTTCTGGGTGCACGTGTGGCCTTGGCCTGCACAACAGACAAACGCCAGCCAGGAGCGCCAGTTCACAACTTAAAGACACTATGTGCCTTTTTTGCACGCACATGGATTTACGTTGCTCAGCCAGCCTTTCTTCTGTGAATTTCCATTTGCACTTTTTTCTACGCCCTTCGTGGCATCCCGTGAAGCAGGTGTCAGAAAAGCCGCAGAACGCAAAAGTTTCTCTCCTTTCTTGCAGGCACAAAGTTCAAAATATCGTATTTTTTATTTTCGCTTCTTCTCTCCAGAGTACCATCTCCCATCTCATTTTTCCAGAATCGTGTTCCATGCCCTGACGCCAGTGCTAAAAGAGCATATCTTCCATATCTTTTGCATCCTTTAGTCTGAAGAGACTCTACAGAAGCCGGTCTCTTTCTGTATTTCTATCTTCTTGGCTAGTGCGCTTATGCATTGAGCCAGGCAAGTAGAATAAAAGCACTGCCATTGCTGAGACAGCTAGCCTGCTTGTATCTGTTCCCGGCGCTGACATTCTTATCTAAAATTCTGCTTTCTTTAATACCATTCTTTGTCCGCTTGGTAGTAAGCAAAGAGCTCGCTGCATTTTCCTTCTCTTTTCAACCACACCCTCCCCCCAAGTCATAGCCTACTCCGCAACTCAAACAAGCGCCCAGTAGCCGTCTTTTGACCACCTCCATTTTGTTTTGTTTCGTTGTTTATTTATTTACCTTGTTTATCTTTATTTGCTAAACAGCTCCAGCTCATTATCCTCCTCCCTGACATTCCCAAACCTCCTGCATCTTGCGAGAATCAGCAGCTCAGCTTGGATGCCAAAATTTTGCTGTCTAAAATTTTTTAAGTAGCACTTGTCCCCTTGTGCTTTATTCTGATTCTCTGCATATCCAAACAGCTTTCTTTCTGTTCCATCACTTTTTTTAGGAATCTCCCGTTTTCCAATTCAAAAGGGACTTTATTCTTCCTGTGCTATCAGTAGCATCGTGATTATATAGCGCTATTTATCAAAAGGACGCAAAGATATGCCTAGGACTGCCTCCTCCCGCCTGTCCAGCCGACCGGCAGCAGGGGCTGTTGCTAGCGACTTATCCAGCTGCGGAGGAAGACTGGTTGATGGCTTGCCCAACAGCCTCGGCAACAGCGGACTCAGTCTCGGCCACTCCGATGTGGTTACCCGCAAGCGCTCACTGGATAATGTTGAGAACATCCCTCCGTACTTTGGCCTGGACAGCCCAGAGCCACTTTCGATGTCTCTATCAGACAGCAAGCCGGCAGTGTCGCTGCTGGACATGACTGCGCAGCAGCTTTCGCAGAGCCAGCACAAGCACAGGCGGACTGCCATCACTGCCAGCTCACCCGGAGGCCACCGAAGGATGTCGTCCAACCCCCGCCACATGGCTCGTCTTTCCGATGCTTCGTCCTTCATTCACAGCATACCTCTTCCACAGACTAGCACCAGCGAAACCAAAACCACCACCCCATCCAAGCCGGCGGACACCACTGCTCCGGCCTCGAGCCAATCTGCCCAGAGGCCTCGTCTCCACACCCCGCTTCAGCCCCTCGCATCACACTCCGCCAGCAGCAGGGCAAATGCGATGCGTCGAGCAACCTTTGGCTCGAGCGGTGGAGCCAGCAGCTCGAGGCTTAGACGGCTACCCAAACGCAACCTGAAGCCACTTGACTTTTCTGGGCTGCATCGCTCAAGAATGGCACCCACAAATTCCGTCGAGTCTGGCTTGCCGAACAGCGTTACTGCGGATGGAGCTACTGCCTCGCAAAAGCCCAGCGATTGCACATCTGGCGTTTCGCCATCGCAAAAGTCAGGTGCCGCCCCGGACATTCTCTCGCTTCCATTTTCCCCTGCTAGCTCATGCTCTGTGTCTGGAGCACCGCTTGTCTCGCCAACCGGTGCATCCACGCCGGCGTCAACTGGAAACCTTTACTCGTGTGCCAGCACGACCGAGGGCCTGAGCCATGCCGAGCCATCGGCTCCAAACACGTTGCCTCGCTCGCAGCCAGCCTTTTCTGGTCTGCTTGCGTCGGCCTACCAACGTGCATCTGCCAAACGCTCATCAAGACGTGCGCTTGTTTTCGAGGGTGGCTCTGCCGTGGATGACGAGCATCTACTTGCGTGCGATCCAGTTTTGGGCCCGCGCTGTCCTGTCATCGGCGACCCACGTGGAATCTTTGACCTGCACAACAACAACATTGATGTTCTTCGTCATGAACAGGTTGTGCGTTCAGAGTCAAAATTCTCCGAAATGACTCGCACTGTCCGCCAGGCTCAGGCGGCGTTTGAGGCTGCTGTAAGCGAACAGTCGACAAAGAGCCGTCCAGCCGCCAGGAAAGTCGGTCGGCCACTGGCATCTTCGACTGGCGGGTCCGCAAGCAAGCGTCCTGTGTCACAGTGCAAGTACTGTGGAAAGCAGTACAAGTACCACTCGAAGCTTGCGTCTCATGAACAGCACTGCTCATCCAGACTCGAAGCACTTCTTTACTCAGCGGATGAAAATGAGCAGCACATTATTCACTGTGTGTGCGGGCCACGCCATGACTACCCTGTTGGAGAACGCGACGACCTACCCATGATCCAGTGCGACAACTGTCTGTTGTGGCTGCACATTGAGTGTGTTGGCGTTGACCAAGACAACCTGCCCAACGAGTACTTTTGTGTTCGCTGCTCAGAGTCGACTGACACTAAGCTGCCGAAGGCTTGTTCGCTAAAAGAGCAATCAACTCCAAAGAGGAAGGTTGGTATGGGTAAGCACGGCGCTGCTAACATGATGTCGCCCGAGTCGCATCGACTTGCCACGCTTCTTGCGTATGTGCCGGACAACGATGGTTCCGAGACAGAGGAAGAGCCCATGATACTAAAGGTGAAAGGCCGTCCGCGCAAGGGGCGTCCGCCACATCGTAAGAGCAGGTCAGCCGAATCCGAAGACAACACGGATGAAGGTGGAAGCGAGGACACGATGTCGATTTCGGATGTTGCGGAGGTTACTCGGTTCCATCGCCAGGGAAGCGCACAGAAGCGGAGCAAGTCACCTATTGCGCCGAGAATGGCGCAGAGCGAGGCAGATGCTCCCGTTCATCAGTCCCCGCTTCGCCGGCGTGGTGTCCGTGCTAATGGGCGTGGCAACCAACAGACAGTGCACACCGATGCGCTCTCTTCGGACTTTCTGGGAATGCCTCTTCCCGAGAGCATATTCAGCGAGAAGCCTGGATTCTGTACCAGTGTAGCTGGTGGCAGTAACAGTATGGCGTCCGGGTCCGTTTCAATTGCACCCGGACTCTGCTCGCAGCAGCCATCAATGGAGGATCTTACTCGTCTTTTCAATGGATCGCAGCCGCAGTGGTCGCTGGACCAGATTAATAATATGCTGGGCTGTGCAACATCCGCCGGGTTGACTAGACATGGGAGCCTGGTCAGCGCTGGGAGCAGCTTTTCGTTGGACATGGCACTTGCCGATTTGGGCCTTGGTTTGGGAAGCATGATTGGGAACTCTGGCGTGGCAGGCGAGGCCATAGCTGCGCTTGCTCACGGACATGCACAAACGAACGGCAGCGCCAGCACTGAATCCCATGAATTGGTTGCAACGGCAACACCGCTGACAGAGCTTGTTGACATCCCCATGGACAACGAGTTTTCTGCCCTGCTTGAGTCGTTTGCCTCTGCGAGCGGCGGAGCCGATGCGGATCCGTACTCATCGCTTGACATGGACAGCGGGATTGGCAGCATCATCAGCGACGGCATTCTTCTTGACATTGGCACTAGCCTGCCTCTCGGTCAGTCGATCAGTGCGCCGCTTGCGCCCAATGGACGTTCGGTGGCTGGACGCATTGCCGGTACCAGCGTTGATATTGGACATGGATCATCATCAACAATTACGTTGATGCACGATGACAGTGGCCTGGAAAGCCAGGACAACATCTTTTTGTCTGCTGGTGCCAGCAATCTTCCGCCTCCTGGAAGACCCCCGCCAGGGATGCCTGGCGTTGCTCGTGTTAGCACAATGAGCACGACAGAAAAGCGTACCAATTCAATCCCAGCACGCAGCAGCCAGCAGCAGCAGCAGCAGCAAGCGCAGCAGCAGGCGTGCTCTTCAAATGGCAGTGTGGTGTGTCTGCCGTCGAATCCGCCATCAACATCGGGACTGAGCGATGCCGATGTCGGCCAGCTTTTTTCGGGTACGGGCGTCGGCCCGTTTGTGGACTGGCCTGGGACCGGTGGCGATGTTTTGGACCAGGAGCTTGAGGGGCTAATCAATTTTGACTGCTAATCGGGGGCTTTTTCGAGAAGGCAGATATGAAAAGTCGTGTGTTTTCTACGAGGTTATTTCTACTTGTAGAGAGGTGGGCTTTTTTTAGTCATGGATTTTTATTTGCTTCAAAAACATGTTTTCCAAGAACGTAAGAAAAATATTTATACTGCACTGCATTCCGGGTGTGGCAGAGTCAAAAAGCTGTGATACTTGAATTAAGTGTGCAAAAGTTTTTTATCCGTCTGCTTATAAAGCGGAATCGTGAGATGCAACAGAAAAAATGTGAACGCACTGGGTAATAAAGAGACTTTTTTGGTTTTCTCAGTTCAAAAAAACATTTTCCATTCGCTCTTTCTTTCTTTCGTTCATTTTTTGCACTTTTCCATTTTTATTTCTGACAACATCGGTATTTTTTGGCTACCACAGACAGGCAATGGCGTACACTATTGAACAGGTCAAGGAGCTCATCAAAGAGTACCCAGACTTCCCCAGCGAGGTAAGTAGACGCTGCTTGGCAGGGGAGAGATGAAAAACAAGGACGTGCTTGTGGCGAGTAGAAAGTTTGCAGAGTGGTACTAAACATCATATGGACGGTTGGCTGCAACGGGTGTAGGGGATTCTGTTCCGGGACATATTCCCGATATTCCAGAAGCCGGAGGCGGTGGAGTGCCTGGCAAACCACTTTGTCGAGCGCATCAAGGCGCTTGGTAAGAGCGTGGACGTGGTGGTTGGGCTTGATGCGCGCGGGTTCCTGTTTGGCCCGCTGATTGCCATCAAGCTCGGAGTGGCATTTGTGCCGGTGCGCAAGCGCGGAAAGCTTCCAGGCGAGGTGGTGAAGGCGACGTACATGAAGGAGTATGGCGAGGATGTGTTTGAGATGCAGGCGGACGCCATCAAGGCCGGGCAGAACGTGGTTATCGTCGACGACCTTCTGGCCACGGGCGGCAGCTGCAAGGCGGCCGAGACTCTTGTCAAGAAGCTCAATGGCTCCGTTGTTCTCGATGCGTTTGTCATCAAGCTTGCTGGACTGGAGGGCCACAAGCAGCTCACGGCGCCTGTCTATGCGCTCATCGAGTGCTGACTGCGGCGCGCAAGCAGAGCCTGTTCTGGATCCATCTGTTCCTTTCCTTTCCGTCCCGCTCCGTTTCTTTCTTTCTTTCTTTCTCTTTGCTTGTGGCTGGCTGGCTGCGAGAGACACAATAAAATTAGATTCTGCGTCCAACGTGCAGTGACCCAACCCATATCTGGCTGCTATTAGCCCGAACTATAGGATCCACGCGGACTGCCGCCTTTGGCTTGCCGCAATTAGTGCAGGTGGGCATTGAAGCGGGCTTCTTGTGCAAAAGCGCTTTCTGTATTTTCTATTGCTGTGACATTTGCAGACCATACCTCATTTACCTTGCTACACATCTCTGCAAGAGCCATGACAGCGCCCAACGGCGATTCAGCCGCCGCACCGCCAGCGCAGCGGCAGAGGTTCGACGCAGCAGCGGCGCGGAGAGTGCTGGGAGAAGTGCTGCGCAGCGAACTAGCAAACACAAGGTATGAGGCAGACGAGGTGGCCCAGCTGGGCAAGCGCGTTGGCGAGACGATCAACAGACGGCTGAGCGGCGAAATGGCGCTGGAGCAGTACAAGTACGTGACCAGCGTCAGTATCTTCCAGAACAGCGGCCAGGGCGCACGCATGGGCACCAGCGCAATCTGGGATCCCGACGCCGACGCTGTGGTGCAAGACATGTTTGTCAGCGACTCGATAAAGTGCGTAGCTGTTGTGTTTGTTGTCTGCGTCTACTGATTACCGATATTGCAGAGCGTGCTGCACTTTGTGCTTGAATTTACACTCCCCAACACACACAGTGGACTTTGGAAAAAAATTGGTGGGATAGCTGGCCTTTTTTCACTTTGAATTTTCGCGTCATCAATTTTTTTGAATATTTTTTTCTAATTTTTTAAAATATTCTATTTTTCTTGCTCTCTTTTCCAACTCTACCACACTCTCTAGTTTATCATATTCATACCTTTCTGCGTTCTCCCTTTACTATTATTTTTCCTGAATCTTTCTGCTTTTTGGCGTGGGCTTTTTCTTTTGTTTCCGCTGTTTGTGATTTCTTTTTGCGAAATCTCCCGCACGTGTCACTAGTATGGAAAGCAGCTTTAGAATCCACAGCTCCTTTGACTAATTATTGCTGATCCCGCTCTTTAATTCAGCCTTCTAAAAGCGCAAAACCTTTTATTTACTTTACCTGAGGTTTTGTGCGTTTTTGAGGGGCGGGAAAAAAGGTCTTTTTCGGCTTTCACAATTCTTTCTAAACCACGACGGGCAGAATTCTAAAAGCAATAGCAAAGGCAAACCCCCAAGAAAAAAAGGCCAATATCGGAGGGTTTCTCCTCTTTCCCTTACTCTTTCTTTCTCTTTCTCTCTTCGTCTCTGTCCCCCAACCTCCACCCTCTTCTTTTCTTTTCTCCTTTTTCTTTTATCCTCCGTGCTTGTATATAAAGAAATATGCTGGAGCGGCAATGTACGGATTGGCAATTCGCGCGTGAGGATCTGAAGCGCACGCCCTCGGTTTCGTGTGGCTGGACCGTCGAACGAGAAGAGCTGGATAGAGCAAAAGCGTGTAGTCTGATTTATTCGGCGTCGAGGAAGCTGCAGCTTCCGCAGATAACCTCGGCCTCGGCATGCGTCTATCTCCACCGCTTCTTCATGCGTCACTCGCTAAAGGAGTACCACCATTATGTAAGCATTGCCACTTGGTATCCATTGCATGTTGTGTAGTATGGTAAGCGGCGTGTGTGTGCCTTTCTTTCTTGTTCTTTTGTGAATGTTGGAGAGGTATGAGGCATGTGTGCGTGTATATCATACAAATACACGGTAAATTGCGCTTGTAACTTGTAAAGTCCATCCCATCCATGTGTTGATTCATTTATTCGTTCACTCATCTATCTGTATGACTGAAAGCAGGTGGGGTACACTGTAGAACATTGCCGCTACGTGCCTGTTCTTTGCATGCAAGGCGGAGGAGTCTCTGCGCAAGCTGGAGAACTTTATCCCAGTCATCGTCTACTACGCCTCCAAGGGCAACCGGCGGGCACCGCCAGGGACGAGCGAGTTTGAGAAGTGGCGGACGGTCATCCTGCGCACCGAGGTTGTTCTTCTGCAAGCGCTGTGCTTTGACATGGTCATCGACCACCCGCATGCTGCGCTGATTGATCTGGCCACGACACTGCACTTGCCTCAGCGGCTGACGCAGATGGCGTGGAGCTTCATTGCCGATTGCATGCGTCTGCCGCTGTGCATCGTGCACTTGCCCAAGGCAATTGCGTGTGCGTCGGTTGTGCTGGCCGCCAAGGTGTCCTCGTCTGAGGTGGCGGATGCTGCGGGTCGTTTGATGGTGGATTCGGTGTGGATTGAAAAGACTGGCGTGCACAAGTCTGCCGTCGATGAGATTGTCCAGTGGATTCTTGGCTTCTACGCCCGTGAGGCCCAGGCCCGCAAGGCTGCGGCGGCGGCTGCTGCTGCCAGCGGTCATGGAAGCGTTGCTGACCACAGCCATTCGGCTGGAGCTTCGCGGACAACGCCCACGTATTCGCCAACCACGCCATCCACAGCCTCACCAATCCCACACGCGCTTCCTTCTCCTTCATCGGACCTCAAATGAGTACAAGCCCCGCCCCCATCCTCTTACACATGTCCCACCACTACCACATACATACATACATCTATATATCTGCTCGCCTCATAAAAACACATTACAAACAAAACAAAACAAAACAAAGAGAAGGAAACTATACCACCGTTGCCCTTCGTCTTTTTCTCCTGTACTCTACTCTTTCTTTTTACTATCTCCTATTCTTTTCCTCGCGATTATTCGCTCTTTTTGGAGATGTAGAGATGTCTGCTCTCTTTTGTGCTGCGTAAACAACAAACCATACTATATATGTCTGCTGGTCACAAAAAAGCAGGTTGAATTGCTATTGATCTTTTATTAATGGTTTTGCCACAGAGATTTTAGTTTTAAAATACAACATCAATAACACTCCCACTTGTCGCCCTCTTCACCACCTGCTTCAGTTGCGCCGCATGTTGCTCATGAACTTTCGAAAGTTCTCGTTGATCTTCGTGCGTGTGGCCGTGGCGTTGGCGGCAAGCGACGCAAGCACAGGCGAGTTCAGGGCGTCAGAGCTGGCAGCAGTGTCGGACCCGTGGAAGCTGCTGGAAAGAGCCGCAGGAGTAGTGGTGGCCGTCGCTGCTGTCTGCTGTCTAGCGCCAGGCGAGGACATGGCGCTGGATAGGCCGGTCCTGTCGATCTGGGCGCTCATGGATCTGCTGCCCTCGGCCCCGGTGATTCCCAGCGGATCGGCGTTCAGCATTGTCCGTGCAGTTGCGGCGTGAGTATACGTGCCGGTGCCAATGTCAAGCGCTGATCCAGCAACACTGCTGCTGCCACCGCCGAAAACCATGCTGCTGGAGCTGCTTGCGTTGCTATCGAGTCGTGAGTGGGTTCCCAGGCCAGACCTCTGGTGCAGCATCTGGTGCTGGAGCCTGCTGGATGCGATTGGCGCCGACGAAGACATTCCGTACGCAACGTGACTCGGCACGGCATCCTTGGGTTCCGGGGTCGAGTGTAAGTGTGAGTGTGGCGTGGCAGAGCCCGGAAGTTCTGAAGAGCCAGAGTCGGTCTGTTGCAGAGCCGCGGAGCTGGTGGCTGCACTGGACCTGTCCCGAGCTGCGGATGAAGAGGTGTTCCTTTCCTTGGCGGATGATGTGACCTTATCGGTACCGCGCAGCCTGCGACGCAACGCCCGGGAGTAGACGTGCTGCTCGGCAGGACGGATGCCCTTGAGAGCCAATATCTGCTGGAATGTGTCCTTGGGTGCGGCAGGGAAGAGAAGGAGAAACCGGTCGACCAGGGCATCGGGCGGGTCGCTGGACGCCAAAATGGCCTTGAGAATGGCTTCGATCTTGCCGACGCCCTGGGCCACGATGCGCGCATACGCAGCAGGCGGCGGGTTGCGATGGTTTCCGCTGTCGTTTTCGCCCGCATCGCCGGCGGCAGAGACTGGCATCGCCAGGAGCGCGGATTTGAGGGCCTGGGCGTCCAGAAGCAGCTGTTCGGCGCCTACTTCCGAAATGGGCCCCGCCTTGCTTATGGCTGCCATATATCTGTCTGTGAAGCGGGCGGCAAACTTGTCGCAGAACGAGCGGAAGTAGCGCGAGCCGCTCATGGACTGGCGGATGGAGCTGGCGGCAGCGTCCATTGCAGACACTGCAAGCATAACGTAGCTTGACTGGTCGCCAACCATGTGCAGCGACTGCCAGGGCACCTGCGCCAGCGCTGCAAAGGCCGGCTCGCACATCGTGTCAACCACTCCCGACACTAGTACGCGGATGGACGCATTGATAGTAGTCAGCAGCGCGTCGCGGCATGCTGAGAATGTCACCTTGGGCTTGGACGCTGAGTCAACCCGATCGACGATCTTCTGCTCCAGCTGTGTGGCAACTGATGCACAGTAGTCCGCCGTGTTGACGATGAGACACACGTGCTTCAGCTCGTCCAGTAACGACGATGTGCGGGCGGCTGCTGCGGACTGCGGTGAGATGCGTGGGAGCTTGTGTGTCAGCACGTCTCGGGCGTAAGCGCTCAGACTGCGACTAAACACCTGCGATAGATCAACCATTGCCTGGCCGGTGGCCAGCGCGGCGCACTGTTTGAGGGACTCGCGGAACTGGTACAGCAGATCGGTGCTTGACGCCAGAACCGTCAGCGACGGATCGTTGTCAACGGCAACCGGTTCCTGCTGGAACTTGGCCACCATCGCGTCAAACTTGGCCTGCTCGGCGCTGATGAATATCGACAGATATGGCTCAAACGCGCACGAGATCAGACCGGCAAAAGGCTCGGCTGGTGCTCCAGTGTCCTCATAGATATACAAGGCGCCTGTCTGCTGCGCTTCGTCGGCATCATGGCGTGGAACAATGTTGAACTTTTTGTTGCATTGCGTCTCAAACGCTATGGTGTCGGTCATGGCTGTCATGAGGTGTGCAACAGGGATCTCGTTGTGTGTGGCCATGATCTCACTCAAGTGGTCGCGCGTAAGGACCGAGAACTTGCGGCTGAGCTCCTCGCCCACGCGCCATGCGTCAGGGAAAAGACTCGCATGCTCCTCGGAGTAGTTGCGCAGGATCCGCCGCAGCCACGCGTACCGGCGAGACGCATTCTCCAGCTGCGATACATCGTCGTCGAGCTGAAAGATGGCCGCGTACGCGCGCAGCTGCAGGTCGCAGTACATGTCGATGACTCGTCTTTGTTCCCCCAGCGCATCCAGACACAAGCACGCGTCATGGACAGCGCGGTAGTTCTCGCCGCCAACATACAGCCCCTGTTGTTGCTGCGACGACTGTTGGCTCTGTTGCTGCTGCTGCGATGGCACATCAAACGCGCTCTCGACATCCTGGTACGCCTGGCTCCCCAGTGCGCGCTGCAGCGTGTGGGCTGACAGACTCAATGCTGCAACAGCCTTGACGTTGCCAAACTGAGCAAATCCCTCACGCAGCCCGTCAATGGCCGGTACGAGCTTTGCAGCGTCAGCATACATCCGCTTGTCCTTCATGCGTCGTAGTTGCTCGACGGATCCGATGAGCAGCTGGAGTCTGCGCATTGTGGCTGTGGTGTGTGTCAGATTGCGCTTTGCAAAATCCAGCGCCTTGATATCCTGCGTAATATCCAGAACCATGCGCTCAGACGTTCGCGCCTTAGCCCGCATCTCCGAAATACGTGTGTAAAGCTCGCCGATCGCCGCCTTTGTCGCCTCTACACCACTGCTCTCCTTTGCGCTGGCTGCGTTAGCGCTACTTTTATCGTCCACCTTGGTCGCCTCTCGCTGGACACTGTCACTGCCACTCCCGCTGTTTGACTGCTCATGAACCACTTGTCGGATCTCCTTCACTACTTTCTGGTGTCGTCGTTTAATGCTCGCTGCCACCGCATCGACGCCGTCCAGCGAAGAGTCGCTGGGAAACAGTCTGTTTACATACTGACTGACCGAGAACTCTGATCGGTCCAGCCGCACGGTACCTGCTGCTTCCGCTCCTGGCGGTGGTGGAAACGACAGTGTGCGTGCCAGAGCCGATGGAGGCTCTGTGCTGTTGTTGTTATTGGTGCTGCTGCTGACGCTGCTGCTTGTCCTGCTGTTATCATCGCTGCTCTGCACCACCTTTGTTTCCGGCATTTGTCAGCTGCTGCGAATCTTTCAGCGTTATGGATGATAGGCAAATGCAAAAGAACGAATGAAAAAAACGAAATCAAAGAGGCTAGTGTAGAAGAACACGAGTCAAGGTTACAAAGTGTTGTTGTAAATGTATATAGATAAAAATGCATTAATTGGTTAAAAGGACCATTTCTTTGCTTGACTGCCGTGTTTGATGAACAAAAGTCTGAAAAGGGCAGAATAAAGGAAATGAAAGAGATAAAATAGAAGGCTAAGAGGGGGAAAAGAAATATTGATATGCTAGAGTGACGAACATGTTTGTTGTCGAGCGTTCAAGAAAGAGAAGCTTAATTTATCTTTAATAAAAGAAATAATAGCCGAGCAGCAAGGACTCGTGCCAAGAAGGAAAGCGCCGACGTCTTCCCCCTTCTCTTCCGCGTGTAGCAAGAAACAAGGTGATGAGAAGAGCTGGAGAGCTAGTACGGAGGATACGCCTGCTGCTGGTACTGCTGCTGTTGCGGCTGGAGCTGATGCTGCTGCTGCTGCTGCTGCTGGGGTGTGGCGTACTGTTGCTGCTGTGGCATGTATGCCTGCTGCTGCTGGCCACCCCCGCCATAGTACGAGTTGGTGTTGGCAAAGGCAACGCCCGAGTGGCCAATTGTGTTGGCAGCCTGGCCTGCGTAAGGCGCAAACTCGTCGTCTTCGTGGAGCAGCTCCTTGACCTCCCAGACATTGCCCTTTCCGCCGACGCTGAACTCCAGGTCCTCCTTGGTGATCGAGTCCCAGTACTTGTAGATCATCATCACCGACAGCAGCGTGCAGATGGTGCCGAAGAACACGCCGTCCACGTAGTGTTTGATGGCGTTGCAGATCTTGTCGCTAAGGAAGATCTGGATGACCTGGCCAATGATGAAGAACACAAGCGCAAAGCAGATGTTTCCCAGCGGCCAGTACTCGTCAAGCGTGTTGACAACAAGAATAATCTGTAGCACCACATACACTGCCAGACAGAACGGATTGAAGATAAAGTACAGGATGAACAGGCCTATCGGATGGCCCTTGTCGAACGACCCAACCTCCTTGAATGTTGCTATCGAGATAAAGTACATCAGTCCAAAGATGAGCAGCGATGACAGCCGGAACGTCCACAGCGACAACGCCGTTCCGTCCTCCGACCACTGGAATCCAATGAACCCGTTGAGCATCAGGCACCAGCACATGGCGCTGGTGAGTCCCAGGTATCCGGCAACAAAGTACTACACAGAGATAGAAATGTACATGGAAATAGAGATGGAATGAGAGAGAATGACGCCCATATGACTTGTTAATATACTGGTGTATTATTCTGCTAGCCTGGTGAGCCCAAAGAATGAGCTATGCTGCGAGCGTATATGCGTGGGTCATGCCTGGTCGGCCAGTGTGTATATCCATCAATTTTGCCTCTTTCTTTTTGCCTTTGGGCGATACAACGGCCCGAGACATGAGCCAAAGCCACAGAGCAGCCGTTCATTCCTTCACACGCCGCAGTGCAAGAAGATTGGCACAAGAATTTTGATGGGCTTGGAACAAGCAGTTTTCTTTTTTTTTTATTTCCTTTGGGCAGACCAGACAATACTTACAGGGTAGACGACCGAGGAGATAGGGATGATTCCCGAGATGGTGATAAAGTCGAGGATGGTCATAAGGAAGTACAGGTAGAAGAACATGACCATCTCCTTCCGACCGACGGCAGTGTACTTGGAGCGAATATGGAATATCATGATGATAGTCATGAACAACGCGATGATATCAATAATAAGCGCTGCTGTCTGGAAGATGAGCGAGTTGCGCACCTCGATGTTGCGCGCATAGCAGCTGGGCTCATACCCAACCTGGTTGTCGCCCAGCAGCGGACACGCCGCCATTTGCACGGTTGAGCATATCTCGTCGTAATACCCAAACCTGTACATTGTTGCCTTCCTTTTTGGTTTTGTTTCGCTATGAGATGCCAATTATGCCCGGAGGTCACTGAATGCAATTTGATTGAACAGCAATAGTAGAAATAAAGAAAAGAAAGCGGATTGTCGGTTTATTGCCTCTGCACAGCAAAAGAAAAGAGACCGCCAGCAAAATGATATGAGGAATACAGATAATAATATCCAGAAAGGACAGGTGTAGGAAAAAAAAAGAGAAGAGAAGAGAAGGTAAAAGCGAGCCTGACCTGCAAAACGGAAAAGAGAAAGCGTGAAATGAACAGCCCGCGAATAAATGCATAAAAAAGCAGCACAACAATACCAAGGCTTTTTTTTTGTTTTTCGTTGCTCTTCACAGTGAACAAAATCAAAAGCCCAAAAAACGAAGCTGTGCCTTTTTCACTATTTTTTTGCAGTGTTGTCTGTGGTTTTTTTTTTTGCTCTGGCTTCCTTCCACGCATCCCATCTGTTGACAAAATCTGTGGCTGTCTTTTTTATTCTCTTTGGGCGCATTTTTCACTTTTCTCTCTTTCCCCCCAATTCCTTTCTTCCTTTCTTCCTGCCAAAAATAGATTTGCCTCTGGAAAAAATACATCACGCACACAGTCTATTTTTTGAGGCAGCCAATCATGTGTGGCCCATGCAGCTCTTTTTCGCTCTTGCTTCAGTGCGATTTCAGTGCCTGCCCCGCCACACTGAAAAAGGTGGGATAAAAGAAAAGGATAGGGCTTGTTGTTCCGTCAGAGCTCAGTTTCCTCCTCTTTTGTCCTGACAAATGTAGAAATATGGAAGCGTGCTGCCACTCTAAAAATGGAGTTTAGCCTGGATTGTTTTTGGCCGACTTCAATGTTTCCATATTTGGAGGGCCGTGATATCTGTTCAATGGTGGATATCTTTTTGTCTCCTGTCAATTCACAGAACGCCTTCCAAAAATAAAATAAAATTAATAACGCTAAAGCGCAACCCAACAAAATGCATGTTTTTTCTTTAGTTGGGAAGAATCAAGAGGCACAGGACCTTTTGTCAGCCAAACTAAAATGTACGCTATCGTCCATTACAAGAACATGCGCATGTTTTCAAGCATTTAATCTTCAGCTTGTTCTCCTTTGCATGTGCGCAGAAGGAAGGAAATGCGCTTGATATAGCCGCACCACAGCCATTTTACTTTTCGTTGTTGTACACAACTCGTGGTATCGTGAGGTTTGAAAAATGATGTCTACTGCCATGAGATAGCATCTCCACTTTTACTCGGTAGCAGACTCGAGAGAAAATGTTACCAAAGGGCCAAATAGTACAGTCGTGTGCGTGTGGGGGAGGGAGAACAGAGGGATATGCGACTGGCTATTTTCAGTACCTTTGAATTGTTTGCCTCTATTTCTCCACATCCGCCCGTTGCTAAAGATTTAGGTGGCAGACAGAAAATAAAATGCAGTTCCAAAGCAAAAAAAAAGAACAACGAAGAAACAGCTCGGACAAGGACGAATGTGTGCTCTTGTTTGTCTCGGCAAGTCGGAAGACAAAAGACAAAGAAACAACAATCGCTAGAACCTATTTTCTCATATTGCATCTACAATATAACCACACATCTCATCAGCCGTGCTGGATAGCATAATTCCAAGCAAAATGCACGGAATCCACACTTCCTATTCAAGCAAACACATGCCGAACCACAGGGCACTGCTGGATGTATTGGACCAAGACAGAACCAGCGCCAGTACCAGCAATGGAGGCAGCACAAGAACAAGACACACGGAGCAGCAGCGGCAGCGCCTGCTTCTCGATGCCTGTGTCAACAACGACTTGAGGGCATTTGTCTCGCAGATCAGGGAGACGCGGACCAGCGCAGCATTTGTCTTTGAGGGAGGATGCACGCCCCTGATGGTGGCAGCCAGAGCCAACGCGGTGCGCATAGTCCACTGGATATGTCTGAACGACACAGACGCGGCCAGCCATGGAGGTAAGCAAGCGGCAGTCAGCAACGCCCACCGTGGTTCCCATCCCACACATTCACTAAACCCAGTGCTCTACTTTCTCTCTTTATTTAATTTTCCTCGCGCTCCCTTGTGCGTAACTGGGCTGTAGACGAACGAGGCAACACAGCGCTGCACTATGCGTGCGCACGCGGAAACAGCAAGTGCGTTGCTGCGCTTCTTAGCTCAGACAGAGTGCAAGTGGATGCGCAGAACAAAGAGGGAGCAACGCCACTGCACTACGCAGCGTACCGCGGACACAAGGCAGTGGTGCTCCAGATAGCCGGCGATTCCGCGGGACGCAGCAGCCTGGATGCGCGCGATAGCACAGGGAAGACGGCGCTGATGCTGGCAGCCTTCCGCGGCCACACGCAAACGGTGTCGGCGCTGGTGGGTGTGGGAAGCAAGGAGGCTGGCATCAACGTGAAAGACAAGCTTGGGTGGACGGCACTGATGTACGCGGCGTACACCGGGCGCGTAGCCATATGCCGCGAGCTGCTGGAGTGCGGCGCAGACCCAGCTCCAACCGAGTATGCAGCGCGGCAGAGCGCGGAGGAATTAGCACAGAGCGCCGGGTACTACGAAGTAGCCGACATGCTGCGTGGAACGGTACGCCATTTGCGGTCTCCGAGCGTTCCCTACGGCGTCCAGATGCCGGCTATGCTTTCGCCGCCGCAGACGCGCACCGATCCCACCAAGCAACGGCATTCCGTCGAGCATAATCATAGCCATAATCATCATCATCATCATCCGATCGAGAGAGCATTGTCGCCAGCATCGTTGGCAGCACAGTCATCCCGCCAAGCACCGCCCGCACCATTGAGACCGCCGCCCATCCCGTCAAGCATTATCTCATCGAGAGCACCTGTGCAGCAACAGGCAGCGCCGAGCCCAGTTGCTTCGGGCAGTAGGCACAGGCATGCGCACAACCAGAACAAGCACAAACGCAACACAAACAGGCCTGTGCGGCTGTCGGAGCTGCCTACGATTCCGGAGGAAACCGCAGAGAGAAGCATTCCAAAGGCAGACCCGGCGCCCCAGAGCAGAAGGTTGCACAGATCAAAGGAACCAAAGAAGCAGCAGCCCACGCAAGGCTCCGATAAGGCAAAGGCAAATGAGGAAAATGCACAAAGACCGGCTCCCAGACAACGCATCGCCAGACGGCAGGTCGTCAACGCAGCAGAGCAGACAAACCAGACAAGGCTCCAGAGAAGCACTGGCGAACGGCCGCATGCGGAGAAGATCCAGCGGCTGGAGCGTCGCAAAAAGGCGGAGAAGGAGGAAGAGGAAAGGACTCTTTTGCACCCAGCTATGCCGCCACCACCGCCGCCAGCGCCAATATCCGCAGAGCCGAAGGAGCGAAGCACCAGTCCGCTGCACACCCCGATCTGTGTTGAGGCTCCAAGCCAGTGCGTGAACAGCAGCCGTGGAAACACAGCAGCGTTTCCGGGCAGTGGATGGGTACAGCAGCAGCAGCAGCAGCAGCAGAACCAAGAGCTTGCCAGCCCGCCGCAGCCGGTAAGTCTGCAGGAGCGGATCAAAGACACAGTCTCGCGCGCCTCGCTCAAGTTCCTGGACTCGCGGACGGAGAAGGCGCTCCGGCACGAGGCATCGCTGGCGTCGCTGACGGCACAGGCAGCGCAGCAGCTCAGAGGAGCAGGCGGACGACGACTCTCGGGCGGCGGGTACGGGAGAAGAGAGGCGGCAACGCCGGTCCCGACCAATCCGTACAAGCGGTACCACGACAGCGCAAAGATCGGACGGTACTGGCGGGTGTTTGCGCAGCTGGTGACGCTGTGGATGCCAAGCATCGTGCTGCGCAAGGTTCTGCGCAAGGGGACGGCGGGGAAGCGGCAGGCGTGGCGCGAGAAGATAGCGCTGTGTCTGATCATCGGCGGCATCACGGCGGTTGCGGCGCTGGTATCGTTTGGGCTGTCGTTCTTCCTGTGCCATCCGGTGGAGGCGGTGTCGCTGCAAACGCTGGGTGCTGCGCATGGCGCCGACGCAGCTGGCACGCCGGCGCACAGACGGCTGACGGCCATCCGCGGCCGCATCTACGACGTGACAAGCCATAAGGATGTAGAGAGCCTCGGGCTGCCGCAAGAGCGCATTGGCGGCGACGCCAGCGCGCTGTTTGCGCCGTTTCCAGAGGAGGCGCGGCGGTGCAGGCGGTGGCCGGCGGACATGACAGCGCACGACTGCTACGATGCGCTGGGCGGCAACGCAAAGGAACAGCAGCAGCAGCAGCAGGGAGCGCAGTGCGTGGCGTCGGAGGCGGCGTGGAAGACGCTGCGCCGGATGCGCACCAACAAGTGGGTGGTGTACCAGTGGTCGGACGTGCTGCAGCGCGGCGGCGGCGCAGACAAGCTGTTTGTGTACAACGAGGCAGTGTACTCGCTCAAGACGTACGGCGAAAACAGCACGAAGGCGCACGGCGCACTGCGCAGCCTGGCCGGCACCGACGGGACGCTTGCGGTCAGCCGCAGCGCAGAGCTGCAGCGGATGGTCGGGTGCTGGGACGCGCAGCTGCGTGTCGGGCGCATCGAGGGCACCACCGTCGGATGCGCGGTGTCGGCGGGCGTCACGCTGGCCGTCACAGCCATCCTCAACGCCATGCTGCTGATCAAGCTGGCGTGCGCCGTGGTGTTTGACTGGGCGTTCTCGCTGCAGCTGGCCAGGCTGTCGCGCCACTTTGCGCGCAGCGCCGGCGCCGGCGATCCGGCGCGCGTGCCGCACGTGCTGGTGGCGGTCACGTGCTACAACGAGGACGAGCGCACGCTGCGCGCGACGCTGGATGCCGTTGCGCTGAGCAACTACGCGCGCGCGCGCAAGACAGTCATTGTGGTTGCCGACGGGCTGGCGCCGGCGGCCGGCGACGCGACGCGCACGACGCCCGACATTCTGCGCGCCATGATCCACGTGTCGCCGACGCGTGCCGCCGCACCACTGCCGTACCTCGCGGTCGGCGACGGTCCGCGCGCAGTCAACGCGGCGCAGGTGGTCTCGGGCGCCTACACCAGCAGCATCGGCATCACGATTGCCTGCATCCTGGTGGTCAAGGTTGGGACCGCCTGGGAGCGTGCGCGTGCTTCGACGGCACCGCATCCGGAGCCGGATCCAGACCCGGCGTTGAATCCGGCGCAGCCCGGCAACCGCGGCAAGCGCGACTCGCAGCTGATCATCATGCGGTGGCTGCACAGCGTGCTGATGAACGACCGGCTGACGCCGCTGGAGTTTGAGCTGTGCTGCGCGGCGTCGCGGCTGGCCCGAATCAGCCCCGACCAGTTCGAGTACCTGCTGATGGTGGATGCCGACACGGCCATCGACATCGAGTGTCTGCCGCGCCTGGTGGCCGCCATGGAGCGCGACCGCGGCATCGTGGGCTTGTGCGGCGAGACGCGTATTGCCAACAAGCGCGCGTCGTGGGTTACGCGCATCCAGGTGTACGAGTACTACATCTCGCACCATCTCAGCAAGGCCTTCGAGTCGCTGTGGGGCGGCGTGACGTGTCTGCCCGGCTGCTGCTCCATGTACCGCGTGTTTGCGCACTGCCCGACGCAGCCCGGGACACGCGTGCCGCTGCTTGTTGCGCCCGAGGTCATTGCTGCCTACAGCTCCAACGACACCCACACGCTGCACCGGAAGAACCTGCTGCTGCTTGGCGAGGACCGCTACCTGACCACCGTGCTGCTGCGCGCCTTCCCGCGCCGCAAGCTGGTCTACGTGCCGCGCGCCATCTGCCGCACCACGGTGCCCAGCGCGTTTGCCGCGCTGGTGTCGCAGCGACGGCGGTGGATCAACTCCACCATCCACAACCTGCTGGAGCTGGTGCTGGTGCGCGATCTGTGCGGCACGTTCTGCTGCTCGATGCAGTTCCTGGTGCTGATGGATCTGGTTGGCAACGTGGTGCTGCCGGCGTCCGTCGTGTTCTTCTACTACCTGATCGTCGCGCAGTGCGTCGGGCTGCCGGTGTCGCTGCCGCTGCTGCTGATGGCCCTTGCGTTTGTGCTGCAGGGCGCCATGATCCTGCTGACCACACAGCGCATCGCCTACGTGTACTGGATGCTGATCTACGTGGCCGCCATCCCCGTCTGGAACCTGGCCCTGCCGCTCTACGCATTCTGGCGCTTCGACGACTTTTCGTGGGGCGGATCCCGCTCCCACGCACACGGTCGCGCCGCTGCCGCTGCTGCTGACGCCTACGCCGAATTCATCACCAACGATGAGCGGCTGGCATTGGAGCCCGTGCCGCTGATGCGCTGGAAGGACTGGGCGCGCGACAACCTGAGGGCCGGAATGAGAGCTAGCACTTTAATTACTGCACCAAGGGAGAGAGAAACTGAGGAAAAGGGTTAAAAAGGGGTGTTAGAATGGAGACGGAGCGTGGCTACTCGCGCTTGCCCTCCTGCTCCTCGGCACGCTTAGCCTGGAGAGCGCGCTTCTTGCCCTGCGTGTTAAAGTAGGTGCCAAAGACAAAGGCCACAGCGTTGAAGAACGGCACCCACACCAGCGGAGGCAGCGCGCGGGCGGCAAACAGCTGGACGCAGGGGAACACAACCCACGACACCTTCATCATGCCAAGCAGCCGCGCGCGCACAACCGCCACAATCTTCTCGACCGAGCGCTCGCCCGCAATCACCGCGTTGGCTGCCAGGAACACCGAGTTGAGGATCGGCGAGATGACGATGTTCTGCGCCAGAAGCGCAAGCACCGTGTTGGTCTTGGTCTTGGGTCTGTTTGCAAACACCCTGTTGAGGATCTCGTACATGAAGTGGTTCAGCGGTCCGCTGACCAGAAGCCCGTACAGCGAGAACTGCAGCACGCGCTTGTTGACCACACGCTCGATGATGCTCTTCCTGACCGGGGCGCCCTGGAGTGCTGCCTGCTTCTCCTGCGCCTGCTCCGCCGCGCGCATCCCCGAGCTCCGTTGCGCGATTTCCTCCTGCAGGAAGTTGAGCGTCGCCGTCGTGCACGCCTTGGTCACCAATGGCTGCCGCGCCAGTACCGTCAGATACGCCGTCAGAAGCGCAACTGCGATGCCTTGCCGTCCGGCGGGTCTTGATACTGCCGACATGGTCTCCAGTC